>JACBAD010001913.1:0-41943 GCA_014281905.1 Aspergillus hiratsukae | reverse complement strand
TGAGGGCGGTGGGCCGGCCCGGGGACGGGGGAGGCAACGGCCGCATGCTCGGCGCGGGCGCAGGGGACGCACGGCCCAGAGGCGGCGGGGGGTGGTGCTGGTCAGTCCCGAGATTGGTGGTGGACGCCGACGTGCCCAGGCCAGCAGCACTGGCCGAGAGTGAGACGTCCTGGGAGGAACCGTGAGGCGTGAGTCTCGTTGGGCTCATTGCCATTGCGGCTGTGGGTGACAGTTGCCCTGACGGCGTGACCGACTGGGACTGGGACGAGAACGAGGGGAAGACGGGGGTGGAGGGATTCGAAGGGAGAGGCGCCTCGGCTCCGCTTGTGTGGATGCTGCTGCTGCCATACGGTGTTGGTGAGAGCAAGGAGGCAAGCAGCCTCACCGTGAGATGATGCGCAAGAGTTGCGATGGCGTTCAAGCTTAGAAAGAAGAGGTATTGCACGATGATGGGTGTGCGGGCAAGCCAGGACGCTGCGAGCGTAGGGGACCTCTCGATCCGCGCCCAGGTGAGGTATACATCGAATAGAAGGAGTAGAATTCCCAGACGGATGATTGAGCGCTATAAATAAGCAAAATCAGCAGTGATCCAAGAAATTGAAGAGGTTGGTCCGTACATCGAATTGATCATTATTACCCCCTAGTCGGTTGAAGAGTAGATGTCGGTAGACCTGGCCACTCAGTTATCGGTCACAATCCGGCAAAAGTAGAATCAAACAAATACCTGAGGTTTGATCAGAACCAGATCTATAAAAAGCACCACAAAATCATGTTCCACATATTTGTCCGCAAAGCGCTTGCATCGCGGACATTGCGTCAGACGCACACCCTTGCCCAAAGAGCGGTCATCGGCGCGGCTGTAAGTGCTATACAGGTGCGAGACGGGGTAAGAGCATTCGATGCAGATTGGCATCGTGTTATTGATTCATGATTATAGATTGATCCATGGTTTGTCGGGAGAAGAAGAGATAGATCCTGGAACCAGGTTGTGCTGCCTCGGTGTGGACAGCAGCCATGGCAATTCCGAAGGCGGTGAGTTCTTATGTTCGTGATATTACCTATCAACAATGCCATTCCTCGCTCTCTATGTACTCTGTGAAGGATATATAATAGAAATGAATATATGCAAGAAATGATTGAGAACTAATCAACCACGCCGGTGTCGTCGGCCCAGCTCGGCTGAATGCTGCGGCAAACAGCTTCGTAATCCCGAAACTTCTGCGAGTCTTCTACCAGACCAGGGGTGGTCCAGAACATGGTCCAATTGGTGTCGGAGAGCTTCCAAGTGCCCAGAGACCGTTCAAAATACCATTTGTTCACCGGATTGTTCTTGCGGCTGCGCCAGCATACTCCGTTGGGAAAGCAGGAGCGTACCATGGCGTTGAAGACAATGTCGGCCACCCCGCGTGCCCCTTGACTGCGCTTGAGCACGGCGAACTTGTCCAAGTATGGGACCATTCGAGCATTACTGGCGTCACTGCCATCGTCCTCCATGCCAGGCGGAAGTTCCCAGGTTAGAATGGCGCCGCCCTCGTATTCACCGGCGATGATCAAACCGGCAAGACGGTCGTTGACACGGTTCAAGTAGTCTTGTACGTCGAGTTTCCGATCAAAGGAGTCCTCAATAAGATGAACCAAGCGAGGCAAGTCGATACTAGGATCGTCCAACCTCAGCCGCGGCCGACTCTGGGGTGTCCACGGCTCCACCAACGGATTGGGCAGCATAGTCAGCGGCATACCACGTTTGACAAACGTGGTATGAGAGGTGACGGGATAGATGATGCCTTGCCCACTGTTCGTTGGCCCACGCCGACTCATAGGCAGGGACGACGACAGCAAGGGCTTATCCGTCAGTAGATTGTGGATTAGGGGGTTTCTCTGCCGTCGAGTGCCCACTGCTGAGAAGTCAGAAGTGGGCGATGTCTGGGCCGAGCTCGCGACCTCGAATGGCGATGTGATGATTCCTGATGAGGCCGAGGGCAGCATAGCAAGCGCTTTCTGGGCGACACGCAGGTTTTCCAGGTGGCCTTCAATTGCACTCCTTTGGGGGGCTGCGATCTTCAGTTCCTGTGTCGGGCCAGAGGGCACTGGAACAACCTCTGCATTGACGAATTTCGAAAGTGGATTGCTGTCTGCGATGGAGGAGGGGCCCGCATTTAACAGGCTTGCATCTGCCGCAGGCACAATCTCTCGCGCCTGTAACAATTCGTTCTCAATATCATCGTATTCTTGCTCCATGTTTATAAAGACGTGGGAAGTCTGCCGCCGATTAAACGCCGGAATTCCACCTAGCGAATCCAATAGGATCACTCTGTCCAAGGAGACCTCTTTCTGGAGGTGGCCGATTCTTTCCGCAGTGACCCTGGGATCCTCATCAGGGTCCGGGTTGGTTGCTAGACCAGCGAGCTCTTTCGTCAAAGCGAGCACAGCATCGTTCGCTGGCACTATGACCGCCCGAGGAACATCTTCGGTGTATGCAATGGGGGTCAGAATGACGGTGTGGCCATCGCGTAGCGGATTCAGCAGCGCCTTTCGAGAGAAAACTTGCGGGAGACCAGAGCCGGAAGGGTCAATGGAGAAGACCGAGTCGAGTCGAAGAGATTTTGAGTCGGGATGCTTGTGAATTGCGATTGACAAGCGATCGGCTTGCTCAATAGCAACTTGCCGTAGAGTACTTGCAACTTCCGCCGTCCCCGGGTCCACCACAACACAGCAGGTCAAGCCCAGCCGATTCAGCTGAGACAGAGTCTTTGCGACGCCATCGATAGTGCTGTCATCCAGCGATTGTGGGGTGGACAATCTGACCAAGGCCAAATGGAGGGGTTCGAGGGGCTCTAGAGGAGGGTGAGGGGTAGGGCTGGGACCCTGTCGGAAGACGGGACTCTCGTAGACGGATCTGGAAGCTCCGTAGAAAGACCCCAGATTGACACCAGATGGTAAGGTAGGTGTTGTAGCTGATTTCACGGGCTCGGGCTTGTTCTTTTCATCAGACTTTGGGTGTTGAGCCTTCAGCCGAGCCAAATAGGATTTGGCTTCTCTCTTGGTGGATGCGGAGCTCAACAAGCTCAGAAAGAATTCCTGCAATTGCGAGAAATGGAACCGTTAGCTAATTGAGCTTATAACACGCATTACAGGGTAATCATACCCGGTCGAGCAGCTTCTCCTTTGCTCGTCGGCCTAACCGGTCATAATCCCGACTGGTAGAAGAAAAGTCGGCGCTCTGCTGAACATGGCGATCAGCAGTAGTGGAAAAGCATCGAGGTAAAGAAGAAGTTGTATGCCGGCAGGTGCAAAGTGAAGAACGATGTTTCTGGACATTATAAATGCGGTTAGAGACGCTTGACTTATCGGTTGTGTGATTCACGTACCTTGAGGAGAGATGAGTTGACCGTCCGCGGCCAAGCAGTGTGAGAGCTCATGTTTCGTTCCAGTCAAAGACCCACGAGAACAAGACCAGAAAGGGATACATGGGAGAAAAGCGATTTATATGGTCGAGAAGAATGGAATACGAATTGTAGCGGTCAACCCAGCTGCCAGAAAAAGGGCGACAACTCAGAAGCTAACAAGTCGAGGGAGCTCAAGAAAAATATTGTGTAGTATGACTCGACGCGGAAATAGTCCCCCCCATTAGTATGACGCACTCCGCTGTCGGTCGCATGTTACATTCATTCTCATTTTCTTTGCGAAGAAACTGCTTGTTAATGCTATTTAAGGTACAAGAGAAGAAATGCCTCATTCTCATACTTCATTCATGAAATGTCCAGTCCGAATGGCGGATAATCGCTCATAGTATCAAGTGTCTACCCCAGCCGACACTACAGTACTGTATACCCTGTAGTGTACCTAGAGTAAACCCAATCCGATTGCTTCCTCGGCTTTTCCCACTGATCGGTAGTACGCGAGACTGAGCATGTACATGCGTACCAGAACAATGTTGCCTGTTACTTAGGTACAGTACTTGGGAGTAATTCAGGGATGTGACGTACAGTCACGTTACTTGAGAGGTCTTGATAGAAATGCTGAAAATTCTGTCCTGAGGAATGCTCCATAGAAGACAGAAGTACCACTACAGAGGTATGCTACTACAGGATTTTCCCCTAGTGGCAACGACGCAGTAGCTCTCTATGAGAGAGGACAATCAATCAGATATCTCCTTGACCGTCAGAGTTGCATGATGCAGGTCGCTTATCACTATCCTGGTCATTATGCAGCTGAAGAATTTTATACTACTATCTCTCTAGTAATCACATAGAATGCCATCAATGATCAACCTTCAAATCAAACTATGTAAAGCATCTAATTCAATTCATCCAATTCTACTCAGTAGCTACTCCGTAAATCTCCTGATCTAATGCTTCTTATCATATCACCCGCATTGAGCTGCTCCACTCGCTTTTCTAGGCTTTCCGCCGGATCAGAAACCCCTCTAATTTTCAGCCTCCCCCCATCCTTCTCCGCCATCGCCATCACTATCTATCTGTGCGCCAGTCATAGATTTGAGTCTCTTTACAACCTTTCGTGGATCCAGTTGGGAGATATATAAACAGAACAAGTGAACTGAACTCCCTTGGCCATGGCGGAACCTACCCATCAGACCGAAACCATCACCGGTTTCAAGCCCTTGTCCAACGCAGAAGACTATTCCCTCCCTGCGACGGCCAGCGATTTGTCTCCACGAGCAGAGGCTGCCATGGCGAATGGTCTTCCCTTAGAGACCGCCGACGAAGACCACGACGAAGAGGTGGACGAAGATTATGTCGCAGTCGACCCCGACGAGATCAGTGACTTCTCGTATTGGCTCCGGCGCCCGCCTGTGCACCATCGCACCAAGTTGGATGACCTGCATCCTTTTGTCCAAATCCTCACGGTGTCCAATGTGGATGATTGTGTCAAGGTCGAAAGTGCTTTTCCAGAGAATGAGCGCTGCTCTCGAGAGAAGGTGTGTTTTCTTGTCAGAAACTTTCTTGCTATTCATCGGAATATACTCCTGACGTTTTTCTGCTCTCTGCCAGTTCATCTACCGCCTCACAAAATGCCCTGAATTATGTCTAGGCCTATTCACCATTCCCATTGTACCGAAGGGCCAACCCAAGCCGCGTCCGACTTTGATCGGCCACGTTATTGCCACGCGGACCTCAGCACAACTTGTCACAGACAGTGCCATGAAGCTCCCGTCCAACTGGAGCAGTCAGCGCGTCGTTGTGGAGAATGGAGAGACCATCGGCCACGACGAGTATGGCAGCACAATCGCCATCCATTCCCTCGCCGTACTTCCGGAACACCAGGGCAAGCAGGTCGGGAGCACTTTGATGAAGTCATATATCCAGCGGATCAGAGAAGCCGCGATCGCAGAGCGCATCTCCATCATTGCGCATGACCATCTGGTGCCCTTCTACGAGTCTTTTGGGTTTGAGAACCGTGGTCCCAGCAAGTGTCAGTTTGGCGGTGGCGGATGGACTGACCTGGTAAGTTCTTCTTGATTAGAAAATGTATAGCCTCCTCAGATTGTGAATGCTAACTGGACCAGGTGTTGGAATTCGGCCAGGAATAATCATGACCAACGGCTCATATTACTTCGAGTCCTGTAATGCGTGTCCACGTTCGGCGAGATTGATGTCATCTTTTGTTATTCACTCTGTCTTTTATCTTCCCATTTCTCTTCTTCTTTCCCCCGAGCTGCATGTTAATGGGTCACACACTGGTTTTTGGTCTTAGATGGTGGGCTTTAACGAGGGAAAAGCAACGGAGTTCTGTCGTGATTCTGGGACGGAGGGACTGGGTTTTCAGCCATCTTATGTGTAACCATACTCCCATGATGATAGTCAATGTACATGATTATGATTAGAACAGTAATTATTCTATCCTTTTCCTGCATCAATCACCTATGCTCAGTGACCATAATCTCGCTACTTTCCCTCCCCACATATTCTGTGCTGTTCACCGCCCGCCAAAATCTGCCCGCCCGACCGCCCGCAAATAATTTTTTTCCCTCCGTCTATCAACAACACCTCCATCAGCTCGTCCACTGGGAAACCATCGCAAGAGTTCTTCAAGTTTTATTTCTCTTGCCGGTGCCCATCATGAAGACGACCTGGAAGGATGTAAGTTGTCTTGTTGATTTATATATATTCCAGATACCGTTTCAGAACAGCCAAACTGATGGATTTTTCACCGCTTGCTTAGATCCCACCTGTGCCAACGAACCAGGAGTTCTTGGATATCGTTCTCAGTCGCACACAGAGACAGCTCCCTACACAGATCCGTGCTGGTTTCAAGATCAGTCGTATTAGAGGTATGGACAAACTCATAGGTTTTTGCATGGATGTTTGAACGGATACCATATCCATCCGATTTCTGTGCCTTCGAGGGAACAGTGGCACTAACGAAATTCTCTGCGCAACAATAGGTTTCTACACTCGAAAGGTCAAATATACTCAGGAAACATTCTGCGAAAAGTTTCAGGCAATTCTCGATGGATTCCCCAGACTGCAGGATATCCATCCTTTCCGTATGTCCCTGCATTGATTGCAACTTCATTCTTCTGTAACTAACATCCTTCAGACAAGGATCTGATGAACACCCTTTATGACGCCGATCACTTCAGAATCGCTCTCGGCCAGGTATCGACCGCCAAGCATCTCATCGAAACCGTGTCTCGCGACTATGTCCGCCTCATCAAATATGCTCAGTCTCTGTTTCAGTGCAAGCAGCTCAAGCGTGCCGCCTTGGGTCGTATGGCCACCATCTGCAGACGTCTGAAGGATCCTCTTGTCTACCTGGAGCAGGTTCGGCAGCATTTGGGTCGTCTCCCTTCCATCGATCCTAACACTCGAACTCTCCTGATCTGCGGGTACCCCAACGTCGGAAAGTCCAGTTTCTTGCGCAGCATCACCCGTGCCGATGTCGATGTCCAGCCTTATGCTTTCACCACGAAGAGTTTGTTCGTCGGCCATTTTGACTACAAGTACCTGCGATTCCAGGCTATTGACACCCCTGGTATCCTGGACCATCCTCTTGAGGAGATGAACACGATTGAAATGCAGTCCATTACCGCTATTGCCCATCTTCGCTCTGCGATCATGTACTTCATGGATCTTTCCGAGCAATGTGGCTATTCGGTCGCCGATCAGATCAAGCTCTTCCACAGCATCAGACCTCTGTTTGCCAACAAGATCGTCTTCCTGGTGGTCAACAAGATTGACGTCCGTCGTCCCGAGGATCTCGAACCGGAATACCAGGAGGAGATCGAGAAGATCCTCAAGTCCGGCGATGTGGAGATGCTGCAGGTGTCGTGCGCAACCACCGAGGGTGTCACGGCTGTGAAGAACGCTGCTTGCGACAAGCTCCTGGCCGAGCGGGTTGCCCAGAAGCTCAAGTCCGGTACCAACAGTTCTGGAACCCCCGGAGGTCGTCTGGGCGACGTGCTGGCGCGTATCCACGTGGCACAGCCTGTGGGTGGCGTGCGGGAGCCGTTCATTCCCGAGGCGGTCAAGAACTTGAAGAAATATGACAAGGACGACCCGGACCGGAAGAAGCTCGAGCGGGACATCGAGGAGGAGAACGGCGGTGCGGGTGTGTACAACGTCGACCTCAAGAAGAACTACACGCTGGCCGAAGATGAGTGGAAGCACGACAAGATCCCCGAGGTCTGGAACGGCAAGAACGTCTACGACTTTGTGGACCCGGACATCGAGCAGAAGCTGGCCGCGCTGGAGGAAGAGGAGGAGAAGCTGGAGGCGGAGGGCTACTACGACTCGGACGAGAGCGTCGAGGACGCCGAGGACGCAGACACCCGCATGAAGGCGGACCTGATCCGTGAAAAGAAGGCGCTGATGCGCAACGACGCCAAGCTGCGCAAATCGCTCAAGAACCGGGCGGCCATCCCCCGCAGCGCCAAGGCTAAGAAGCTGTCGCAGATGGAGCAGGCTCTAGACGCGGCCGGCTACGACGTCGACGCAGCTGCCGCCCGCGCCCGCTCCCAGAGCCAGGTGCGCGGCCGCACCACCACCCGCAGCGAGATCGACACTGGCGACGCCATGGATATCGACAACTCGGATCCTCGCCAGGCGATTGCCCGCGCCAAGAGCCGCGCCCGCAGCCAGGCGGCCACCAACCGTCTGGTCGACGGTGTGACGGACACGACGTCTCGCACCAAGGCCGAGCGCTTGCTCAAGCTGGGCCAGAAGAAGATGAACCGGATGGCCAGAGCCGGAGAAGCAGACCGACACACGACCGCCTCCTTGCCCAAGCATCTGGTACGTACTCCCCTTAACATTCTCTCTCCCTCTGATTCCCCTCATCCACTAACGTTACATGAAACAAACAGTACACCGGAAAACGCACAATCGGCAAGACCCAGCGCCGGTAAAGGCATCCGCATCCGCATTGCATTCGTGGTCAGGATCGAAGTCGACGATGAGACGAAGTCCATTCCTAATCTTAGTCGTATATTGTTCAACGGAAACGGGTGTCAAAAATTGGCGTTGGGGTTCTTGTTCTCTGCTTTCATTACTTGATTGCATTTCTTTTCTCCTGATCTGAATGACATACTTGAATACCTGGTCCTATATCCCTAGAGTCGAGATCAATTTCATTGGTATGGCATGATGCATGATGGCATAATCTAAAGTTAAGGATAGATCGTCGTATGCATTTCTGCCAGCTATCAGACGTGGGAAATTGTATAGTCGAGTCTTAGTACTGTTTTGCATAGACTACGATAGGGTGTTATGGACTGCTAAGCCAAAATGTGCAAAGCCTACCAGTGGACGACTACGGGCTGTGGCCACATGATGGAGGGTAGACAGTTACAATGCTTCTAGGGCAGGTTTACAAAAGTCAGGATGAATAGAATTGATTGTATTGATGGTCTGAATGCTCCCAGTAACCGTTCGAACGCCGTATCTTTTGCGATAAGTATGCACATCAAGAAAGACTAGACTGCAAAACCGTCCCCATAATACTGTACATGAGTGGAGATGCTTACTCCCGGATCTCGGTGGGCTCGTTGTGCTCGACCTGTTCCTGACCCTCCTGCTTCTGGTTCTCCTCGGGGGCGGGGTGCAGATCCCGGATGATACCCTCGGGGGGCACCCAGCTGGCGCTCTGCCAGGGCTTGACGTGCAGGACGTACATGGTGTCGACCTCCTCGAGGGTGCGGCCCTGGGTCTCGTTGACGAAGAAGAAGACGACCAGGACGGCAGCGAAGCAGCAGGCGGCAAAGACATAACCGTAGGCAAAGTCGATGGAGCTGGAGATGAAGGGGGTGAAGAAGGAGATGAGGAAGTTCCAGGTCCAGTTGGAGGCGGTTGCGATACCTATGCAGATGGCACGGTAGCGGGCGGGGTACAGCTCACCACAGATGGCCCAGACGATAGGACCCCAGGTGGTGGCGAAGCCGACGATGAAGAAGCAGGTGAAGACGATCATGGCAGCACCGGCCTGGGGGGTGTTGGAGGGATCCGCCAGGTCGAGAGCAAAGTGGCCGACGGAGGCCCAGATCATGAAACAGATGAACATCCAGCCGGCACCGACCATCAGACTGTTCCGGCGGCCATAGTGCTCGACAACGTACAGGCCAGGCAAGGTCATACCGAAGTTGACAGCACCCAGGATGATCTGGGTGATGTAGCTGTTGTTCAGACCGGTGGAGGTGAAGATACTGTTACCGTAGTAGAAGATGAAGTTGGCACCGGTGAGCTGCTGCAGGGACTGCAGCGCAATGCCCAGAACGGTACGGTAGAACATGCGGGGACCGGTGAAGATCTCGTGCCAGGCAGCGACGCCGGCCGCTCTCTCCTCGTCCAGCTTGTCCTTCATGTCCTTCATCTCCTGCATAACAACACGGTGGTTGGGGCCAACGCCATAGAGCTTGCACATGGTCTTGCGAGCCTCATCAACGCGGCCATGGCGGTAGGCATAGCGGGGCGACTCGGGCAGGAAGAGGGTTCCAATACCGAGGATCAGGGGCCAGGCAAAGCCAATGCCCATGGTGATACGCCAAGAGGCGGTCGACTCGATGGTTTCGGTACCGAAGTTGATCAAGTACGAGATGAAGATACCGAAGGCCACGAACAGCTGGAAGGCACTGACCATGGCACCACGGACCTGACGGGGAGCCGATTCACTCTGGTACATGGGAACGATGCTGGACAGCGCACCAACACCCAGACCGGCCACCCAACGGCCGAGGGCAACCTGGTACCACTTGTCCTCGGTGGCCATCTGAATGATGATACCGACAATGTGGATCAGAGACCAGAAAGAGATGGAGAGCTTGCGTCCCAGGCGGTCAGCAATGGGAGCAGCGACCAGAGCGCCAATCATGGTACCGATCGAAAGCTGTTCGAGTGGTCAGCGAAGCATGATGCGAGGTTTATATATGACAACGTACAAGACCGACGATAAGACCGTTGCGAACGTTGCTGAACTTGTATGATCCGTCGGGCTGGACCTCTGCGAATCGTCTCTTGAAGTCATCCATGGTGGTGAAACCAGCGATCTGACCTATGGAAATTGTGAGCGTTGTAACACATGAGACGAATTCGAGGAAGATGACTTACCAGTTGCGTAACCGAAAACGAAACCACCCATGGAGACAACAATACCGAGGATGAAGGACCGCCATGTAAGATACTTGACGGGGCTGTCATCCACGAGGTCATTGTCCTTCTCCAGAGTTGAGTCAGCACGAGCAGGAGTGGTAGCCTGCGAGTCCTCATGCTGTTCGACGGCAGGCTTGCCGAACTTTGATAGTAGATTGGAGACACCCATGACGGCGGTTCTTCCAGTGGGGGACAAGTCTCACGGGGATAGAGAAGAAAGAGAGGAGGAGGGCGAGAGGAGAGGAGGGAGTCAAGGGGAAATTATATGCAGAGTCAGAGCGTTGAAAAGTCTTTCATCCGTCGGCAGTACTGACTTCCACCCGGGGTACGCCCATGGGCCAGATGATGGCAGGGGCACAATGGATGGGGACCCCATCTGGAAGACTCGGAAAGTGAATGGATCGTTTGGGATGATTGGACGGTATGGGACGACATCAGACAAGTGAAGCTAGGGGGAGCGTCGCCCTGACTCGACCAGAACGAGGGGTGGTGTTCTTGGAAAATTCTAGTGGGGAGTGGAGAAGGCGGGAGGCGAGGAGGAAGAGGAAGACTGGTGATTTCCACGATGCAGCGTAATTAAGGGCTCAAGAAGCATTATTCATTGGGTTGTGCCTGGATGATCGGAAGTAATTTGTGATTGTTGCAGATGGAGTCGGAGAATCCACGGACAGTCGTGACTCGTGATGCCACGGGCATTTCCCGATTGGGACTCCACGTGAGGAGCGACAGAACTCCAGATAGTACACTTTCGTTTATAGTCTACAGTTTGATAAATCTTGAATACAATTGACTCATATCTACTGCCTGTACATCAGTGATTGCAACTCAATTGAGGTTTCGTTTCCGTATCCCTTCAATCCCTTGATTCAGGATCCAGGCCAGCTAAAGAGCATCATCATCAAGCAGGGGTCCACCATCGGCCCCTCCCTTGTGTCTAATTTCTTCTTTTTTGTGTCGTAACATTGACTAACGCAAATTGTATTATTACAAGCAAGTACCTGTCTGCTCGGCTGCCTCATCCGGCCGGGATGTACTGGAGCAGCCAAGCGAAACCTTTCCAAGGTCGAGCAGATCATGATTCAAGACTTTAGAGCAGCGCCTAGTTGTGGTTAGTGGCCACTAGAGCTTACAGTGGAGCCATCGGGAAGAATTTGCTCATCGATCCCGAGAAGAGGATGCCGAGAGCAGGACTGCAGGACATGAAAGACAGCACGAAAGAGTGGTGAAGGGAGGGAGCGGTGTATTTATAAACTTTCAAATTCTGTAGATATGGATCTGTTGTTACTTCTCCAAGATAATTCTCGAGATCAATATCCTCAGAAGAGGCAGAAGTGTGCTGATTCTGATTGACATGATTTGACATTTCTTCACGACGGACTCCGACCGATCGGCAAGCTCGTTCGGACTCGGGATTGAAGTTTTCGGTGTGCCGATTCAGCACAGCAAGACCAGCCTGAGCTGTGAAAATTTTGCACATCCTGTTTCTAGCTCACCGATGTGGATCTACTTAATTTAGTTGATAGTGGGCCTGTCTTGTACGTAGTTCTTATACAGCCTCACTCGTCTCTATCTCATTATGGTTTCTTTGAAGTATGATGTTTTATTATGTGGTCTGCTTGTAGGATTAAACTACCTCTTTATTCAACAAGAATTGCTGTTATTGCACCTAAACGCACATCTCTTCCCATCCTAAATCTAAAAGGACCAATTCCCAAGAAGCACCTAGACTAGACCATAATTTCCAGTATCGTCTACTGATTCCTCAATGGGACCACCACAGACCCGCAAAGAAAAATCAGTCAACGGGGCGCATCCGTTGATCAACAGACTTTCCCAGGACGATCAGTAACTGAAAACGACCAAGTCTGACAATGCGATTTATATTTAGCGTCCGAAGCCTTCCGTAACATCCGTCCAATCAATCTGGCTGCTGAAACCAGGCGATCAGCATCATCGTCGCCCATTGAACTTGGCTTTTCTCTTCTTACCCTAGCTTAGAAGTAGTGTAGAAACTCAACCGAGGATCCATTTGACGTACCATGCAACATGTATTCGGAGATTCACCGGCATGTCTGAGTGTGGAATTTCTCTTGAGTCATTTGCTTTCAGGACGTAATCTTGCTAGCTGGAGATTCCAGATTACTTGACCATTTTAGACTTCGGTGAGATTCGGCATGCCGCTTCACTCAACTCGGTAAGTGACTGGCCGAATCATGCAGATACTGTTGACCGTCGAGGCTGTCTCAGAAAATCGGGGTTGAACAGTGGCAATCCTTGCCGTTGTAGCTCTTGCGTCTGATACATGGATGCAGTTCTCTGCAAGGGTACATATCCGAAAAAAGTGCAAAATGACCATGCAACTATTACAATCTGGGAGCTTTATTGCATTGCCTTGGTTAGACGTAGACAGATGGGTATCTGAGTCTGATGATGAGACGTCTGGACTCCGGAGTCAAGATGTAAGGATGGTGTGGTCCGTAGTATTATTTGTAGTCACTAATTATTTAGCAGGTAGTCTACTGATTTCATTGAGATGAGGATTAACATAGGTCACAAAGAGACTAGGTCATGATGTTAACATCCTATATGGCACGAGCCTGATAGATATGGTAAAGGCTTGTGCTATTGACCATGCTTTTACCTGTCGACCTCATAACACTGGAAGACAGCCTGCGAACCAATCTGAGCCAGCTTTTCCATACAGGGAATCTATATAGTGGAGCGTGCTCTAACAAGTATTTTTCGTTATTCATTCTTGTTGACAGACTTCGGTCACTATGTCCTCCAAGGTTGGATCTTAACCCACATGCAGTCACCAACATTAGCTGTCTAGTCGACAGGTACGCACTACGTACCAGCCGATCTTACAAGCCTGGAGTCAATCATGCCAGTGATGCCACCAGCTAAGTACTCTTCTTCCCCTTCTCCCGCTCCGCCTTACGCAAAGCACGCTTCCGAATGGCCTCGTGCATTGTCTTGTTCTGGCCGACGACCAACTTGCCCATTGGCTGCATCACACAGGTCAAAAACCAGGCCATCAGACCATGACTCCAGTATGGCGAAGAGCTGTACGCATAGCCCGGAGACCCTCCATTGCGACCGATCTTGGACAACACCGCCTTGACAAAGGTCCGCGGATCCGGGATCGTGGCGCTGGTCCGGCGCACTTTCGACATGGCAGAGGTGATCAGGTACGCCTGCACCAGCTCGACCGTGATGCCGTACGGCTCGAGCTCGGAGCCAAGAGACGTCGACCACTGCTGCAGGAACGCCTTGCTGCCAGAGTATGTAGCCAGTAGAGGGGTGGGGAGCAGACCGCCGAACGAGCCCATCGTCAGTACGAGCCCGCGCTTGCGCTGCATCATGCCGGGAATGATCAGCTGAGTAGCGCGCAGGGTGCCCAGGCAGTTGATGGTCACAATATCCGTCATCTCGTCCTCCGGGGTCAGCGCAAACGGGGTAGGGATGTCGTGACTCTTGCCGACGTTGTTGATCAGGACGGCGACGTCCAGTCCATCTACTATCGCCTTGAGTTCCTCGTAGTCCGCGTCGTTGTTGGCGGCAAAGTCCATTGCCAGCGTCTTGGTCTGCACGGAGTGTTTGGTAGTGATCTCCTCGGCCAACGTGGCAAGCTTCGAGGCAGTCCGGGACACGAGCACAATGTTGAAGCCGGCACGAGCGAGCTGCAGAGCAAATTCCTTGCCTAATCCATCCGAGGCACCTGTGACCACTGCCCAGCTACCCTTGGGGCCGAACGAGCGGAGCTGACCACGTTAGTCGAAAGTCGACTCTAGCATCAAGCGTGGTATTATTAACGTACCGGTTTCCCTGGAAGCACAAACAAGCTCAAGAGCACTCTGATAAAAGTCAAAACTCGCGAAGCAAGAAACAAGCTTCCCGTCGTAAGCAGGACCGCAGCGCCCACAGACTGTAGGCCGGGCTCGAGGTTGAGCCCCCAATTGGACAAACAAGCTGTATGCTTCGATAGGAACTCCATGGTGACGACCTCTCCCGTACCGACACTGCAGTTGTAGGATAGAGAACGTTGTCAGCGGCAATTGGTACAATGTCAATTGAAGGAGCGCGCGGACGCGGAGAAGTCAAAATTGTTGGGAGAAGCTGATCGCGCCAAGAGCGAACATCCTCGGCCCCTTTAGTCTACTCGCCTTCATCGTCCACAAGGTATCTAGATGCATATGCCAGGCAGACTGCTCGTGTAATCTAATCCATTTAACACCAATCGCATTTCCATCTACATAATGACCGATCTCCTCTCCTACCTACCCCCTTTCGAGGGTCTTCTGCCCAAATGGCTCGTCTTGGTACGCCTTTGCTGTTCGGCTCCGTTGTAAACAGACCCCCAACAGAATAACACTGACGATACTTGCTGAACAGGTCTCCGTCATCTCTGCAGCCAACAGCCTCGAAGCCTACCGGTCAGACAACTACGCCGCACAACTCTACAACGCCAGAACCGCTGATGGCCGCTCGTTCGTGAGCCCTCTGTCCTCCCGCACCTTTGGCACATGGACCTTCCTTTCTGCCGTCATCCGGATGTACGCGGCATACAATATCACGACTCCCGTTGTGTACGACCTTGCAATCTGGAGCTTCGGTCTTGCCCTTGTCCATTTTGTCGGCGAGTGGTTGGTTTTCGGTAGTGCGCAGCTCAAGGGGCGGTTTGTGAGCCCGTTGATTGTGGCATCGTCGACATTGGCCTGGATGTTGTCGCAGAGGGAATCTTATCTCTCTGCGTAGGTGCTCCTCGATTTTCACTTTCTCAATGGACATGGATATCTCATTTACAACCTTGGGCTTGATTCTGTCTCGTCGACTTGGTACTAAGTTGACCGAGACCGAGACCGAGAACAGACCGAACCGTCCTACTAAGACAGAATATGGGTATTCCAGGCACAAAACTAATCATTTATACAAAGTCGCGTTCCTCTGGCTCGCCTCATCCGTCCATCTTCTTCCTGTACAACTCTCCTCCGCAACCACGTAATCTCGCAGCCGCTTGTTCAGGGGTAATATCACGCTGAGGCTCGGCCATCATCTCATAGCTGGAGTGGATTAGCAGATATATCAAAGGAGGGAATTGTAGAGAACCTACCCGACCAGGAATTTACGCACGGTTGCGCTGCGGAGCAGTGGAGGGTAGAAATGCAGGTGCAGGTACGAAGACTCGATCTCTTCATCGGTGCCCTCGAGCGGCGCCTGGTGAACGCCCATGCTGTAAGGAAAGTGCGTCTCGAAGAGGTTGTCGTACCGTCTGGTGATCTCGGCGATGGCCTCGGCCAGCTGGGCCCTCTCGTTCTCATTGAGGTCAACGAGCGCGCGCTTGTGCTTCTTGCTGACGATCATGGTTTCGAACGGCCAGGTTGCCCACCACGGGCAGACGACCAGGAAAGCTTGGTTCTCGAATACGACGCGCTCCTGCTTCCGGCTTTCCAGGGCGGCATAGTCTTCCAGCATATGTTTGCCTCCGTGCTCCCGTCGGTATTTTTTCATCTGCTCCAGTTCGATGGCTGGCTCTTCAGGCAGCGAGCTGGTGGTCCAGACCTGACCGTGGGGGTGGGGATTCGAGCAGCCCATAGCAGCGCCCTTGTTCTCGAAGATCTGCATGTACCGGTATTGCTCCTTGGGCTGGGACAGGCTGGCGGTGGGAGAGTTGGGAGGCAGTGTAGTCGCAGAAGCCACGGCGGCCAGAGGCGACTTGGGCGACAAATGGGCCGAGTAGATCTCAGTCCAGGCGTCAATAACAGGGGCGATCTCGGCTGGCGACAAGTCTGCCAGGGTGAGATTATGGGCCGAAGAAAAGGTCAACACATAGCATTTGCCCGTCACAGGTTCCGCCTTGAGAAAGAAAGACTCGACACCTAGACGAATTGCGCATTAGTGACGGCTTCGTCATTTCCTTGTGTCCGCATCTGGGAACGCACCATCTCCTCCCTCGGGGTTATAAGAAGCCTGCTCTTCCTTGACGGCGCTGTAGTCGTTGACAAAGATGAACGTCTTCTCATACTTGGGATTGGTGTCTCCCTGCGCGCGCTTGTTACCTGGACAGAGATAGCAAGCAGGGTCATAAGCGGGCAAGGTGGTCTTGGAGGGGCTTTCCTGCTGTCCTCTGTTTGCGCGCACTTGGTCAATGATGCCCGTCACCCAGGAATATTGTTCAACTTACTGCCATGGACGCTTAGTCCTGTGGGGAGAAACTAGGATGTAAGATCCCCGGAGGGGGTTGAACCTTCGGTGCGAGATATCATCGAGAACGCTTTCAACCATTGTAGCTAATTGAGGGGATTTCAACGAAAGACTGAACACCTGAGAAATGAACAGAAGAGGAAAAAAAGAAGGGGAAAAAGCTTGGTCAACAAGAGAAAGAGTTTAATGTCATCTGCCCACCAGGGTCCAGGAGCCCGGTCAAAGCGGCGGGGCTCCGGAGAAGGTTTCGCGGGGTCTCGGTGCATTTTGTTTCATACATTGAATTAGAGACGCTCAACAAGCGCTCGGCTGAATATGGTCGGATAGACCAGCCATTCAGTCTGTATATAGCTGCTCTCTTTTGAGCACGCTCACCGCTTGACCTTCGTCCTCATCTGAACGTGTTCTAGAGAGTCATTATTTACTCAAAGGTCTAGAGAGGTAATGCATGCCACAATGCCCCACGAGTTCAATGGAAATAACCCGATTCCAGCGCAACCAATTAGACCAATTGGCCTCGGTAAAATTCATTTTAGCCATGTTACTCTATTGCCTTGGCTGAATATAAACCGGACCATTTTCCTGTCGAAGAACGGGCGCCGAATTTTCCCCTGGCCGAGCCGAACACATCACAGCTACGGACTCGGGCTGACGTCAGTAGTTCTACCTCTGGAGGGGACTGAGAGGGGCAATTCTGTTGATCTTTCTTGTCAACAACGCTTATCAGCCACACTCTGGTCTGCTTTTGATATTCAAACTGTGCCTGTTCATGAGATTGTGAGAGGTCAGTCTCATGTTCAAAGTGACTTATGATGCGACATCATTCTTGTCGATGAACTCCGTCCAGACCCCGGACTCCCCACGTCATCGAGACTGGACTGGACAGCAGGATGGCGTCCAGCAAGACTTCGAAACTTCATCTCTACTCTCTGCCAAATGAGGTATGTCCTGAGGGATCATGACGCTAAGACATTCCTGTAGACTAATACCCCTCTTTTCGAACTCTTAGGTCTTTGTCCACATCCTATCTCCCTTCTCCACCCGTGACCTGCTATCTTTAACGACCATCTCCCATCGCTTTCATGCCCTGGTCTTACGCATCCTTCATTATCGTCTTCTGATAGCGGCGGCCCTGAAAGAGTACAAGCTTATCCTCGAATGTTTTCACCACAGCTCTAAGCTTACCGAACCCCACGTGTTCTGCAAGTATCTTGGCACAGATGGCTTAAGCGACCGATATGAGGGGAAGGGCTCTTTATACGAGGATGTAGACACGGCCAAGCGACTAGGAAGGCTCACCTCTCTCTATTCACGATTTCGTCCAGAAGTGACTATTGAGCAGAGAGCTAGCGCAGCGATGGTGGCTCAGTCTTCGGGTATGAGACTCGCGTGACAGACAAAGAAGGAAGTAAGCCAGGTGTTTGGATCAGGCTGACGACAACTCTAATAGACCTCCTTGAGGGTGAACTCAGCGAAGAGGATCCGCTTGTGTCAAGACCAGTCAATCTCGAAGATTTCGAGAATTTCTCCCAGCTATGCGTCGTCGTGAGTGTGGTGAAGGTAATGCCTGGAACTAATCTCCTTTTAAGCGCCATCGAGGTGGTAGACGGGGTGGTTAGGCTCTTCCGAGATTGGTTAAGGGATCAAGAACAGAGTAGTAGCGATGCCCCCAGTCACTCAACCGACGGTCCGATTCTCTGGGTCGACGCAGGCAGGAATGTAGGTCTCAAGCTTCGAGTACGACAGAAGGAGGTCTCCCATCAGCAATTCCCAATTCTTGTGCATCGCGATGAGATGCCACCTGCTAGTTATGAGGTTGACATTGAAGGTCTGGTGTTGCCGCTACTCCGCGAGCCAGAGCCGATGCTGACAACTATCGACTGCAGAACTGCATATTCGTACCACACGCCTGTTGCTGGCTGTTGAACAGTCACAGCAGGAACAACGAGATTACACCGGGGCTGTGATTTTCACTCAGCCTCGGGCAGTATAGAGATTTCCTGTCATGAATCTTCGCGATACCTCGTTTGAATGGGCGACCAGCTGTCAAACTATCAACAGACTTCAAAGGATATGCAGGATGCACTCTTAAAGTTTCCATTGGGTACTTGTTCTGTACAACCATATAGAATTATCAACCGGTTATCTATCTCCTCTTCGCACGGACTATTTACGAGCCAGTTGTTTGGTTTGAAATATTGTTGGACACTCTGTGGGTAGACGCTGACTTAGGCCATTTTCTGCGCTGGATACTTATATCTCTTGAATCTTGAGGCTGTTTGATGAGCATAGTATTTCCAATAATTGATGCCTTGGATTCGCAGGCGCTTTATCTGATACTGCAGCGTTTTTCAAATTTCCATCTATGTAGTTGACGACAATCTTCCTAAGAATATCAAGGTCGATGCTTGTTTAGCATTACCCACTCAACGGACTTGTACAAGTGATGGTGTACAATGAGCATTCCTAAAGGGCATCCTCTGTAGTCATGTGCACTCCTCTCACAGGGAGCAAACTTCACCTACCATGCAACAACTGTTGACCTCCAGGTACCAGATTTGCTTGAATATTCCACGCACCCGCCGCGAAGATACATAATCATCACGATGATAACCAATAAAGGTCCGTCTAGGATCTTACCGCTCAGAAAGAGGCATGTTACTTTTGCATCTGGCACCTGTTGTTTCCATACTGACTCTTACCTCCAGAAGTGTCAGCCAGATCAAAACGCAAAGAGCGCGTCGTTGAGTCGATATCAGAACTCTTTTGATTCCACACACAAAATACAAACAGCCAGTTCGAGCAAACACGCCATGGCTCTGGTCATGCTAGAACTCTATGCCGCGGAAGGAACACTGTCGTCGAACCAGGGCTCGTTCCTTGTCCACAATTATTCCTCCATCACGCACTTCAGAGCAATCAGAAGAAGCAACACTGTACAACCAAGCCTGGCCTTGCTCTTGGGAACTCATAATGCATCTCAATTGGATTAGCAGCAAACTTCCCGCTATAATTTTGAAGCTACCGTGATAATGGGAAGAAGAGACTTGTCAATAACAGAGGACGGTGCTCAGTCCTCACGTCTTGAGCGTACACATCGCGAGACGCGGCCCATTTTCTCCGCGAAGCCGGCCTATTTCATCGGTTTCAGATACGCACCATTCTGCCCGGTTGCTGAGCCTGGGACCCGTTGCGTGTTTCTACAGCTGCAACAGAAAAGCCGAATCGACCAGCCTTAGGGCGATATTACAGTCATCACGATGTTCGAATGTGTTTATGCAGATCGAACTTCTCGTTGAAATTCAACATTCCCTCGAAGTCCGTCTGCCTCCAAGTATCGTCGGCGCTATTGCCTTGCCCATCGCTCTTTTCTGTTTACCAACACCCCCTGAATTCACTGGATGGACTCGATCGCCGCCGGAGCACCCCCCTTTGGTTTCGGGCTAGTCTCGTGTTTCTCAGCATATTCAACTACCTGATCAATGCATATACCATCTACTCTGCGTCATTCTGGCTGCAAACTTCGCCCTCCGGTCCCTCTTTGGTGCAGCCTTTCCCAGCTTCACGAGCTATCTCTAGTTCACTACTCAGGGCTGGGTAAGTCACGTGATATTACCCTTCGTTTGACCTCTTGCTAATTGCTTCTTAGGGAGTCATTAGGCGTCATCGATTCTTGCGTTCCTGGCACTAGCCTGCGTCCCAATGCCCATTGTATTTTATCTATACGGCGCGCATCCGAAAGTGTTGCCGCTACGCCGCCGAGGCCGACGCATTCATGCAACGTCTTGCACAGAGCAATCAGCAGGAAGCTCGGTGAGAAGAGCCTGTCATTCAGAACCCCAATGCTGATGTGCCAGCTGCTGCTGTTGACGTAAAAAGCAATAGTGAGGCTGGCAGCCTGTCTAGTGTTCCCTTTGCTATTGATATGATTAGGTGGGCGTCTCAGCGTCGAGGATGTCCGGGCGCTCGTTGGGTCGCACGGCGACCCAGTACGAGGAGAATCCGTATGATATCAGGTGAATAAACACTTGCAATTCTGCTGTCATTGAATATCGTCGGAAGGATTAGTTGGGAAGGTTGATTGTGCATTAGCTTGTCATACCTAGATGCCTCGCGTCTCGCCTTATGACTTGACTCATTCTCCGTCAACTTCAATTTGAGCTCCTATCACCGCGCAGATTCATAGCTATAACGGTAATGATATTCTTGGCTTGTTGCTCAGCAGGATGAGAATGCTATGCTGCGGCACATGTCCGCAGAAGCTGTCTAAGGGACGCTTCAACATACCCACGACCTCGTCAAGGTATTCATACCTGACTCAATTGTACATAGATGAGATCGGATCAAACCTAATCAACATTCATTCACAAGTTGCTCGACATCGTCACCAAACAATCGAAGCAAAGTACACCGATGACTTGGGCAACGGGTAATGTAGACCTAGTCGTACATGCCTCGCTCAAAAAGCGAACTCTGATCAAAGATTGGCGTAGCAGTGTCTTATCCCCCAGACTTCAAGCCCCGATCATCCAATTCTGTGTATTGGCACGAGTCGATGTTGCATAGAGATTACCTTCGGCTCGTATGCCAGTGCAGACGCATAAACCATTTCCATCAAGTCCCGATAGCGCATCCCGCCTGTAATCCATACGCAGGCTTACCGCAGGACAATCTCTGATACGAATTGTCAACAAGCTCTAGTCGAATGTCATTTCCGAAGCCTGAGAGACTCTTACGAGTATTGTGAATGTCTCTCAGTGCTTGGTAGATCCGTCGTCACGCTGTCAGCCATCCGGATTCGGGTAGGTCTTCTATGTCGAGCAATTGCAGGGATCCTAAGAAACGAGGGAGTAGTTAGCGAATGGTGTATCCGAGTCTCGGCTTCTTCCATTAGTTCACGGGATTTTCCACGGGGGTTGACTTGGCTTTCTTGTGCTGTGACAGAGATATGGATCGGTGATCATGTCTATAGATACCTGCTTTTAAGGGACTTCAATGAGCGGCTGGTATCTGGTCCGGGCCTGGAAACGTCAACAGAGATGGTAGAGGGTACTGGCCATGTTCTGGCTTCCTTGTTGCTGTACTCATCCTCAAAGGCATAAAGGAATCAGTTAGGGGAAGGAATAAAGAGATTGCGCCTGTAGCGTCATGCACACGGCCGTGCCGCTGAATGATTCTTTTCAACTTAGATACATGGCCACCAGGGCATAGTATTGCAACAGGCTGTAAGTGCCAGCACTTAATAGTTCAGACAGACGCCGAGATATCGCATCGCCATGACAGCGTACTTAGGCGTCATGTGCTCTGTCGCTGAGTCGTTCACCTCTTTATCAACACCCACGAACACAATTTTCACTTTTCTTTCTCTTCCCCTCTCTCACCAACCTCACTTTCTTCCGTAATCAACCATTCTCTCATACTCTCGTTGTTGCTCGTTGTTGCTTCAAGAATATCATCGTTCGATCAAGTCTCATTTGTTTCGTCATCTCGTCTGTTTCGTTTAATCTCATCAAGTTCAGTCAAGGTCCAGTCAAGATGGACGAAGACGTCAAAGATAAAGTCCTTTTCCTCACTAACAGTGAGCTGGGACAGGCTTCTGTTTGTCTGGCTGTGGTTCATGAGTTCCTCTTGCGTCCCGAGTACGATGTCCACATCGGCTCTTTTCCCCTTCTCGGCCCAACTGTCACCAAGATGAATGCACGTGCCAAAAGCATCGCATCCGCTCAGCAGGAAGCTACTTTCCATCCGCTGTGTGGACTGTCGATGCAAGACGCGTACATGCAGAAGGTCGGTAACCGTCGTACTTTCAACATTCATCGTGTCGGTCTGATGGGCGCCATGAGCGCGTACAATTCTGTTCTTCCCAACGCGCTGGCTCCTTGGAACGGAAGCGAGTACATGGCGGTCTACTTCCAGTGCTTTTCGCTTATCCAGGATGTCCAGCCGGTTGTCGTGGTTGTTGACCCATTGCTTGCTCCGGCCATCGATGCGTGCCGCAAGTTGAAAATTGATCATCTCGTCCTGAGTCCCAATACTCTCAAGGACCATTGTCAACCCAAGCTGGCCAACTTCTGGAAATTTCCCGCGTGAGTAGCTCCATCTTGCAGAGACTTCTTTCGTTGACACTCTGAAATAGACTCTGCTCTGGATACCTCTACCCTCTGCGTCTGCACCAGGTCATTCCAAACACCATTCTGGTTCTGGGCCTCGGACTGGCGATCCACAAGTCGTCTGAGCTGAAGGAATTGAAAAGGTACCGTAACGAAAACGAACTCGACGGAAAGACCCCTGGTATGGTCTGTCGCTCCGGCGACAAGACCCCGTTCCTGGTACCCTCCAAGAAAGAGTACGAGTTCTCTCGCCGTGTGCCTAGCAACTTCACCCTCTGTGGCCCAATTGTCCGTCCTTGGGACGCACTGGAAACAGAGAATGCGGATTTGGCTAGGTTTGTTCGTCGCGGGCCCACTATCGTCGCCAACTTTGGCACTCATGTCGTCTTCAATAATGCCACGGCCAGACAGTTCGCTGAAGGCATTGCTCTGCTACTCGAGAGAAGACCCGAGACCCAGGTCCTGTGGAAGCTCAAATGGGATCCAGACATCAAGGTTGAGGACAAGGCGTTCGAGAGCATTCGTGACGCCATCGCAGATAGACGCGTGCGTATCACTGATTGGCTTGTCGAACCGATGTCCCTTTTGATGAGCGGCCACATTGAATGCGTCGTTCACCATGGCGGATCCAACTCGTTCCACGAGGCAATCAGGTGAGTTCTGCGAGCCAACACTTCCGTCCTTGCAGCTTCGACTAACGATGACCTTGCAGAGCTGGTGTCCCGCAGGTTATCCTGCCCATTTGGTTCGACACTTACGACTTCGCCGCCCGTGTTGAATGGTTGAAAATTGGCGTCTGGGCCAATAGAAAGACCGCTCCATCTATCAATGGAAAGCACTTGGGACGCGCTCTGATTCGAGTCTTGGCCAGCAACGATAGTCCTAAGATCTTCGCCAACGCAAAAGCTCTTGCCTCCCAGTTGGGCCCTCGCGAAGGTCGTGTCGTTGCGTGTGAGAAAATTATCGAGGTAATCAAAGCTCAGAAGAAAGGCGAAGACAAGAAGGACCAGAAGCAGGAAGAAGAGGTGAACATCCAGCAGATGCTGGTCGGAAATGAGGAGAGAACTCCAGAGGAGCTTACTTCTCAGGAGATCGCGCTGGGAACTCTGAACGCCATGTACTAGACGAAGCTGTCCAGGTGAGCATCCTTCTTGACTTCTGACCGGCCCCTACTACCGACGACGGTAGTAGGGGCCGGCAGAAAAGACGTTCGATCTTGGGATGTGTCAGTTGCTAAGTTGAGATTCAAGTCAGGTTGTGGTTGAGATTCAAAACAAGAGGGAGCTGGGAACTGAGAAGTGTGGGAACGTGCGGACCGCGCGGGCAGTACGGATGCCGGCAACGGCTCAGGGAGAAATCGGAGGAGGATGGTGTTTGTGTACGCCACAGAGGAAGCACAGAGAAATGTGCCTTACACTCATAAGTAGTTAAATGGAATGATTCTCCCTCACTTTTGCTTCATGTAGACTGTGAATTGAAAGTCATCTTACCGATACCGGCTTACCTGCTCTGTGTTCTCCCCGCACCGTCTACTTTTGCCCCGCAGTTGTTTTCATAACAATAAGAGAAGACATCTCAATTGGCGTCTTCAAACTGTTTCTTTTCTATTTCAGTATATCGTATCCTCTGATCTATCTGTGAAGATGGCTGGTGAACGCGTAGCCTGGATTGGCTTGGGAAACATGGGACGGGTATAGCTTCAAATCACCCTCACCCAATGAAGAAATACGGACAAGCTAACATAGCCAAGGGAATGAGCAAGAACATCGCTCAAAAAGGCCCCCAATCCTCCCTGACCCTCTACAACCGCACCGTCGCCAAAGCCTCCGCATTCGCCGAATCCCTCGGCGCAACCAAAGCCCCCGTGACCGTCGCCTCCACCATCCCCGAAGCCGTCAAGGACGCCTCCATCATCTTCACCTGCGTCGGTGACGATCCCGCCCTCGACGGGATCATCAACGCCATCCTATCCGACTCCTCCCTCAACCTCACCTCCAGGGTCTTCGTCGACTGCTCAACCGTCCACCCAGACACCTCCCGCCGCATCCACGCCGCCCTAACCAACCGCGGCGCCTCCTTCATCGCCTGCCCCGTGTTCGGCGCGCCAGCATTCGCAGACGCAGGCCAGCTGGTCGCCGTGCCCGCCGGCGATGCAGCGGCGATCAACCGCATCAAACCGTTCCTCGAGGGCGTCACCTCCCGCGCGACAATCGACATGAGCGGCCACGACGTCGGCCGCGCCCTCACCCTCAAGGTCCTCGGCAACACGTTCATCCTCAACACGGTCGAGTCGATCGCCGAGGGGCTTGTGGCGGCGGAGAAGGCCGGTCTTGGGACCGAGGTCTACCAGCAGTGGACGCATGCGCTTTTCGGGGGCATGTTCGCTAAATATGCGGACCGGATGGCTACGGGCGACTACTACAAGCGTGAGGAGCCGCTCTTCGCGGTGGACTTGGCAAGGAAGGACCTGCGGCATGCGGCCAGCCTGGCTAATGCGGCTGGTATGCGGCTGCGTAGTGTTGAGGTCACCGATGCGTATCTGGAGGAGGTCAAGGCGGAGAAGGGGGAGAAAGGGGATATTGCGGCTGTCTATGGGGCTATTCGGAAGGAGTCAGGGTTGCCGTTTGCGAATGGGCAGTGAACCTTAGCTTTTAACATCTGAGCCATCAGGGCTACAGTGATGGGACGGAGATGTACACTTGGATCTTAATGAGTCCGAATTGTGTTAAATGATGGAAGTCTCCGTTCTGTTTAGATTTTGTCAATGAATATAACATCAATTCTAGATAGCTGCAAGGGTTTTTGTGGCCAGTGATAAGCAGTCTGTTGCATCTCTCAACTGTAGTTCTTTCTTCGATGGCAGGTTACTTTTTCAATCTATCCCGTCTCCGAACACCCTACCGCTTAGTTACGAAGCGAGTAGATGCGGGCCTCATATGGCCTGAGATGAACCTTTTGTGGCAGCTGATATTCATCCACATGGTAGTTCGCAATGAGCAGGATAGCCAGGTCAACGTCAATCTCTTCAGGAATCTCAAATTCAGAGTGTTCCGTCGACCAGTTGCAGAAGATCAAGTTGCGCCACGGCCCTTGCGTCCGCAGGAAAGAGAAGACCTTGGGATCAGTCGCATTGATGGGAATATAGACTCCGTACCACTGGGAACCTCCGGTCAGTATGCTCGACTACCTCATCGTTCGATCATTGTGATGAATCATACCATCAGCGGATGTTGCTTGCGAACATGCAACAGCTTCTTGTAGTAGTTCAGGACCGAGTCGGGATCACGCTCCTGAGCCTGGACGTTGATATCGGCATATTCATCGTTCATTTTGATCCATGGTTTGGCATCTGGTGAGGTGAATCCTGAGTTGGGCGCATTATCCCACGGCATAGGGGTACGCGCATTGTCCCGTCCTTTGAGGCGAATGACATGCATCACATCAGACATGTCAGGCTCCCTGTTGGGATCTTTTTCCTTGCGAGCTTTATACTGACTGTGAGATGAGTCAGTATATGATAAACCAAGGGAATATTGCCTCGGAATTGCCTACGCGTTGTAGTATCCATGGGTCTCAACATCCTTATAATCTTCAATCTTCCAGTTCTGCGGATGGGGGGTACCCAATTCCTGGCCCTGGTAGACGAAAGGGGTTCCTCTCAGAGAGAGCTGAATCGTGGCCAACATCTTCGCTGACACGGCTCTGTACCGCGAATCAGGGTTACCAAATCGTGACACAGACCGAGCCTGGTCATGATTCTCAAGATACAGAGAATTCCAACCTGAGTCTCTCAGCTCTTGCTTCCCAAGGACGATTTCAGCGGTCACCTACCGTTGTTGCCCAGCATATGCTGCTGCCAAATCCGGAACACCTTCTCGAATTCCCAGAGCTCCCACTTGCGAGGCTTCCATTTGTCTCCATTTTCACCGTCCAGATCCATATGGTGAAACTGGAAAACCATGGAGAGCTCCTGGCGCTCCTTGGCCACATACTCACTGGACTCGTATTCGTTCACACCACACGGCATTTCACCAACTGTGCAATTGGTGTATTTGCTCAGAACTTTGCGATTCATCTCATGCATGTATTTGTGGATATTGGGACTGGATCTTGTCAGAGCTCGGTGCTTCGGGTTACTTTCCTGGGAGGCTTACCCATTTGTGAATAATGGCACAGCGTTCTGCTCGTACTTGTCAGGGTTTGTGATGGGTGCATCTGGAAGACCAGGTGTCTTAGAGACAAGGTTTATAACATCAAACTAGGACAAATATGTGTCGTCAGAAGCGTCTCTGTTTGCGGTCATGGCCGACTTACCCTGAAGCCGTCCGTTCCTTTACTTCCCCAGAAATCTATCACGTCGAATAGTGCATTTCGCACCTCAGGGTTGTCCCAGTTCAGGTCTGGCTGAGACGGTGAGAACAGATGCATGTCTATTATTCGTGAGCCTTCTATCCATGGGTGAACCCTATATCTGGAAGACTTACACCATTCATCTGTATGCTCATCATACTTCCATGCCGGACCTAGGTGGTGATTAGTACGATAGTGCATTGCTTGGCTGGCCGAATCGAGAGATTTGCTGACCTCCAAAGAGACTTTCCCAATTGTTAGGAGGTAAGCGCTCTCCATTTGGGCCGTTCCTTCCCCTTCGCCAGAAATACCAGTCTCTCTTCGGGTTCTCTCGGCTTTTCTTCGACTCCAAGAACCATGAATGCTGGCCAACCATTAGCTGAAGAAATGATGCTTCGGCATTAGGTCCGCTCACCTGAGAGCTGGTGTGGTTGAACACCATGTCCATCATCATCTTCATTCCTCTCTTATGAACTTCTGCAGCAAGGTCTTCCCAGTCTTTTATGGTTCCATACATGGGATTGATACCCTTGTAATTTGAAATATCGTAGCCTTGGTCTTCAAGAGGTGATTCATAGATGGGTGTCAACCACAGCATATCCGCCCCAAGATCTTTCAGATAGTCGAGCCGCTGGATGATGCCGCGAAGATCACCAATGCCATCATTGTTGCTATCCTGGAACGACTGCACGTAGATCTCATAGATGATGATCTCTCGCCACCATTCTCGATCCATATCGAGAATTTGCGGCTTGAACGTGCCGGACGCCGTCACGCACTTGTTCCCAGTCTTTATTTCTGGCATCTTTGCGGTTGACGTTGACGAAAAAGGTTTGTGTCTGATAAGTGAACTTATTGGAGGCTGGTAGTATTGATGATCTGGCTTAGATGGTCTGGCAGATGAGGGAGGCAAGCTTCGCAACCCACAACGTAAGGCTCTCTGAAGAAGAAATCGTCTCAGTTGAAACATCCTTGACCGGGGCGATTGACATGGGAGAATAAGTAGTCATTTATACAGCTGGGGCAATATTTTGCCTCCGAAGATGACCTATTTGCCATGATCAAACGTTTGGTGCCATCATCATTGATGATATATTTTCGAAGCGTAGGAAGGACATCCCATGGAATAGATATCCGTCGGACGAAATGACAATCCTATGACCTCAACAAGACCGTCAGAGATTGACTGGAAAACAAAGCCGCGGAAAAGATATCATCTCTCACTAGATATGCGATGATTTTGAATTCCTGTAACGCTCGTGTGTCGCTCCATCTGTAGCATGGGAGCGCAAGCGCGAGAGAAGACGTCTCCTTTATGTCTAGCTCAGATTTTCATCCGGCCAACACTGACAGGGCGCAGAGCCCTGATGCGTCAAAAGAATGTGAAGAGTCAGACAGTCTCGACAAGCTGCGTTGGTGGCAGAAAGCAACGATTTATCAAGTGTTGATTCAGAGCTTTCAAGACACCGATGGCGATGGCAAAGGGGACATTCTCGGAATAGTTAAACATCTCGACTATTTCGTCGCGCTCGGTATTGATGTTGTCTGGATTTCACCTATTTATGAATCGCCAATGCGAGACATGGGGTATGAAGACGCGCTGGACATGAAGAGTGGTATCGTGAGACTGACGAGAAGATTGCAGGTATGACATTAGTGATTATACAAAGGTCAATCCAATCTTTGGAACCATGCAGGATGTGGAACTTCTGATACAGGAGACGCATCGAAGAGGACTCAGGTTGATCCTGGACATCGCTCTCAATCACACTGCAACTGAGGTGAGTCCACGACGGAGGACAGGATAATAATGGCTCACTGACTGGCATTTCTGCAAGCACGAATGGTTCCAAACATCTCGGCGAGCTCGAAAAGATCCCAGCCTAGGGAAGCGAGACTGGTATTTTTGGAGCGAAGGGAAGCTAGACGAGTTTGGCAACCGTATACCTCCAAATAACTGGGAGAGTACTTTCACTGGTAAGGCCTGGAGCTTTCATGCTTATTCCCCGTATGAAGCTCACTGTGTCTGGGGCAGGTTCGACTTGGCAGTGGGACGAGGTAGCAGGCGAGTTCTGTGCGTACTTCCTCCTTCTTTCGTCTGGTAATATGGGACTAACGGGAGAGCAAGACCTGCACATATTTGGCATCAATCAACCCGACCTGAATTGGGATTGCGAGGAAGTGCGACAAGAACTGTACAATGTGTTGAGGTTCTGGTTAGACAAGGGAGTGGACGGATTCCGGGTGAGCAGTTGTTGTTTGCCTTGCTGCCTTCCCCATGACTGACCACTCATCGCACTGGCGAAGCTCGATACGATGAACTTGGTGTCAAAGACATCATCCTTCCCAGATGCTCCGATCTCGAAGGAGGGTTCAGTATGGCAGCCAGCAAATTTCTTGTTTGCAAACGGGTATGATTACCCCCATCACGACTTCGATTAAGTCATGTCCTGGCTGCAAGACTGACATACTTCCAAAGACCTCATATTCATGAGTACTTGCAGGAAATGTACCAGGAAGTGTTCTCCCATTATGACTGCATGACTCTGGCAGAGATGTCCTGCGGCGTCTCCCCTCCTGAAGCTGTTCGATATACGTCACGATTCAATGCTCGTCCTGAACTGAACCTGATCATTCAATTTCAGCATGTAGAGCTCGACTGTCACGATGGCGACAAGTGGATGCTGCGGGAATGGGAGCTCCCCGAATTGAAACGCATCATCAACGAGTGGCAGGAAACCTTGATCAACAATGGGGGATGGAACACAGTCTGGATGGAGAATCACGATCAGCCAAGAGGCATCTCCAGGTTCACTACAAACAGTCCGCGATTTCGGAATCAATGCGCCAAATTGCTTGCTCTGTGGCAGTTCACGCTCCAGGGCACCAATCTCATCTTCCAGGGACAGGAACTAGGGATGATCAACCCGGGACTGTTTTCGGAAGAAATGAATCAAGACATCGAGACAATCCAATATTGGAAAGCGTACGTGTCGCTTATTCTGACCAGGCACATTGTCCAATTACTCACATCACGAAGGGCACAAGAGGAAACAGGGGTTGAAGCACCACAAAAGATCGAGTTGGCCAAAAAGGCCATCATACAGAAAGGTCGCGATAACACTCGGATACCCATTCCAGTGAGCAACACATTCACTTCACTTCCATCACCATATTAGCTGACTGACATTCCTATCTCAGTGGACTGAGGATCCCCATGGGGGTTTCACATCACCGACAGTCAAGCCGTGGCTTCCTGCCCCTAATCACGGTGGGGAATGGTGCCATGCCAGCCAAAGGCACAGTCCTGACTCAGTCTGGTCATTCTATCGCTCTCTGATCACCATGCGAAAGTCAAACCCGACTCTGGCAAGCAACCCTTTTGAATACTGACTACATCCTCTAATACTGACTTGGTTCCAGTACTATGGGACATACGAATGCCTCGACGTGGAAAATCGCACCATCTGGGCCTACAAGCGCGCATCCAAACACAAATGCTATCTTGTCGTGCTCAACTTCTCCGGTTGCGCCTCCTCGTGGAACTATGTGAATCACGGCGTGGACTTGACAACATCCAAGCTACTCATATCGAACCACATGACGTCCGAAGCAATGTCTACTAAGGACCTCATCTTTCTGAGACCGTTCGAAGGACGCCTGTACCAATTGTAGCGACATGGATTCGTGTGCTTCAATTAAGTGTACCTTAAACAATGGGAAGGGGTCTGTGGATCGTTAACATCTGGTCGATGTGTTCAAATATGTAGATGCAGTTAGGGCAATGCAGGTTCGATTGTTTCTTCATTGTCTAGGCTCATGTAGCTAAAAGAGCCCTAGTCCCTCATCAATTGGCCTGCTGGCCCAATGGTAAGGCGCTTGACTACGAATCAAGAGATTGCAGGTTCGAGCCCTGCGTAGGTCAATTTTTTGTCAATTCTCCTTCATACATCATACCACGATGTGTTTTTTTGCTCGCCTTCGTCTCTGTTTTCTGATCTCTGTTGTTTCTTCAGAAAAGTTCAAGTCCCGTGAGCAGTCAGGGTAGGCTAAGCTTTTGACCGTTGTCAGGAATGGCCGATGAAGACGTGGTGGCGTACAACAAAATATATCAAATCAGTTAAGGTATAGTTTGGCAGCGTCTGGGACGGTGATGATGGAGCATCACTCAAATCTATTGGTATAGTATCTGCTTAGCAGCCTTGTATTCCATGGTCTATACGATCTATCTATATGGCGCTGGGAGAATGGAGCTTGCATCCCACCGAAGCGAATACGCATGTTGAAGCGCTTTTCTCCGTGATCCACGTTAGATACAATCCCTAAGCCCACCTTTATGTGTTTTACTCTAAGCCACTGCTCTATAGGTGCGGCTGCTCCCTTCGAACGGTTCCGGATCTAACCCTTGCCTATGAGATACATTCCATCCCTTACATTGAGAATGGAAGACACCATGCGGAGGCGGCGAGACAATTAATTTCCGCACTTGTGAGCTTCGTGTAGTGTGCATGAGACAGACGCTGTCGAGCAGACACGCAGTCGAAGGCTGAGGGGCTCGCCAGACAGCCATTAGATAGAAATTGGCAGTTTGCAAATCGTGTGCCAATATCGCAGGAACATGGATGCCCTTGATCAGCAGAAGGTCATCATAGGGGCAACGTCAATTAAGAAAAGTGATACATGATCCAGCTCCCGGAATGTAGCCCTTATCTAGGGGTAACAAACGCGCTGACTCGTCGCGTCAAGTATTAACAGCTCATATAAGTCATAAACCGACTGTACCATAAACATTTCACTGAGCTGCTGCGCACATCCGTTCAGAGTTCGACAGTACTGCAATATCGAAAACTGTAAGTCGAACCGAAACATCACACCTGTGTCTCAGTTGACCCAATCCAGCTAACAGAAGAACAAGCAAGATGGTCAAGTCATCCACCGTAGTCATTGCCCTGCTCGTGGCCATGACGACGGCAGCACCTATTCCCGTGAGTCTACCTGTTATGTCAGAAACAGCAGCTCGGTCCTCACTGATAGCCCCGAATTGACAGCACTTGAACAATAACAAGCCCCGGCTAGAGTCCCCCACGCTCGCCGGTCTCCTCCTAAATCCCGAAATCTTCAAGACTTTCAATTTTTCTGGTCTGGCGGAGCCTGTCGGAGATGCACTTGCTTCCAGTCGATGATAGCAGGGTAATCAATACTGTAATTGATTCGGAAAGATGTGATTAGGAAAGTCAAGGGTCAGATCATATCATGTCATTCTTTCGTTAACGTTCATACACTCGTAAAAATGCCTCAAAAGTACAATTGCTCAGCAAAAGCGAGGGACTCAGAAGTCCTCGCGGCTGTAAGTCCGAGTTAAACCGGCCTGTCGATCGCAAAAAAAGATAACGGCTACCGCAGCAGGACAGTGGTCATCTGAAAGTAATCTCCAAAATTCGAGAGGTAAACGAACGCTAGGGGGTATCAATATGAAAGAGCGTCTTGAGTCGTAAACTCATTCCGAGGAAGATCAATAGTCCTCGTCCAAATCTAGATCGTCCACCTCAACCCGAGTTCCCAAGGCTTGTTTCCCTTCCTTGATCATCGCTTGAAGCTGCTCGTTGAGTCGTTGTAAACTAGCGTCTTCTTCGCGCTCCATGCGGCGCATCCGAGCCACGTAGCGCTGCGTCTCGACTGAAACAGGACTCTCGCGCGGCTTTGCTGGGGACGAAAATTGCGATCTGGTTGGAGTGGACGGCATGATCCTTTTCCCAGACCGAGGCATCGTCACGCCTGATCTGCGACGTGTATGGGACGGAACGACGCCGTGCCGGCGACTCACGCGCCGAGCAGTTACAGGCGATGGACTGACCACCTGCAAGAAACCATCCTGAGCATCTTCATGAACCATGACCCAATTCTGTTGAATTTCATCCTTCGGAAACCGGCCAGGGACAGGGAATGATCCGTCTCGCTGATGGGTGACATCGTCTAACGTCATGTCATTCTCCTTTTCAGAGTGCACTGGTGGCTGCCAGCTTTCATGCCGGGGCCTCGAACCAGAATCGGATCCCATGCTGTATCCGCGGCCACCTCCGGCGTAGAAGCCTCGGAAAGCACCCGACCAACAAAAATCCCACACTTTTCCAACGACATTGAAAACTGCCCGGCTCCAGCTGACGGGATCAGATTGCGAGGGATTGCTGTTCTTCTCATCATGGGTGGGTTGCCTGGGGCTGGATGGCAAATTCGAATCCCGACGATTGCGTTTGCGACTGGGTCCATAGCCCTCACTGGGGGTCAAGGACTCGACACTGACATCGAGAGGAGCCGGAAGAGGATGACCTCGATAGCGACTGGGACGGTAGTCGACTTCCGCGGGGTCCTCGCGGCGTACAAGCCAAGGTCCGCGGGAAAACTGTCGATGGTAGTACGGCTGTTGCTGATAATTGTATTCTCCCCCGCCGGCTAGATGATAGTCGGTGTTGACCAAAGGAGCGGGGCTGGCGAGATCGACAGTGAGAGGACGCCTCTCCCCCGATTCGAAGCGAGATCGCTTGCGGCTGGGGAGGGAGATAGAGCGATAGAGCGACGACGAGGCCGACGGAGTCTGAGGGACTTGAAATAGTTGAGAAGGAGCGGCGGCGAGATCGAGTTTGGGAGGGACTGGAGAGTCGAGAAAGAAGTCTGGCATTTCTCTATACCTCTCCTGGATGACAAAGACTAATTCTAGAAGAACGAACGATATTGGCGATGATGATGTTGACGATTACTTGGTGTGTTGGGAGAGATAAATCTGATGAGGCGGGAAAAAAAAGAAAGTATGGAGATGGCTGGGAGAGACGCATAGACCACCTCATGATACTTAAGAAGCAGCGATGATGTTAATGATCTCAATGTGATGGCTCCATTATCATTATTTTTTCTTTGTTTATACAACAACGAACACTTGCTATAGATCAATTAACGTCTCATCAGTAGTGTATAGATATTTATCAACTTGTCAATGTTCATAGCTTCTGACTATGCACGCCAGCAGCCTCCAATCCTTCTTCTCCATCCACCAACACACACCAGCCTTCGGAGCCTCGTCCTCCATCTCCCGCAATCGCTGTTTCAAAGTGTTCTCGGGCGTATTTCAGCACTGCATCGTCAAATGTCCCAGGCTGCAACCAGACTGCGGGGATCCCGACCGAATGAGCCTCTTCAAGCAGAGGCAGCGTTACCGCAGGAGGAGTGACAACCGACAACGAGGTCTGAGAGGGAGAAGGCAGAGCGCTGGGCGAAGGGACCGTCTGGTAAGACTTGGAGGGGAGATCGATCTGTGGTGCTCGAGGGTTCAAAGGAGTGACAGGCAGAGAGTGTTGATGATACCAAGCAAGGACTATCAGGATCATATATCAGCGATACAAGCATCAGACCTTAATAGATTGAAGATCTGTATGCCATTCTGTCTTCACTGATAACTCACTCTTGTAGCCGAACTTGTTGGTATCGTTGCTGGCTCCAGCCACCGCAAAGCGCGGGGAGGAGAAGAATCGTCTGACGGCGTCCATGAAGAGTGCGGGTCTTCGACGGAACTGGCACTGATGTAGTAGTGACTAAGTATTTGGATTTCAAACTAGATCCGAGCGATGATTTGGAATGCAAGAGATGGAATATATAACTAGGTAGTTATCGTCTATCTACTCCACTTGGAGAATGTGGAGATTCTCTCCGTCATCCATCTTCGGTTGTTCCACCTCGCCCCTCGCCGCTCTTTTATCCTTCTACGAGATTTCCGAGCCAATCTCATCTTCTCCTATCAATATTTTCGCCATTTTCTAATCTTGATCTCACGGCTCCCTCGCATGCCACCCTTTGTTCCCCGTAAGCGTGTCTCTTCCGAGGATCCGCCCGCTGCCAAGCGTCAGAATGTCACCCCCATCGTGGAGATCGCAGACTTTGAAGACTCCGACTCCGATTCATCCTTGAGCGATGCTCCTAGCTCAGGCGACGAACCCCAGGCGAAAAGGGATCTTCAGAAACAGAAGAAACAAGCCTCCGATGGCTTCGAGGACAAGGATGAGTCCGACGAAGACGATGACGAGGACGAGGTGGATTGGGAGGACGCGATAGACTCCAAATTCACCTCTGCTTCGGTCTCGGTGACACCCGCTGTCGATGTGCAAGACCTCGAATTGACATTAGACAAGAATGAGATACATCTGGCTGATATCTCCGATGGGAAGAAGGGCCCATCCAAGATCGAGCGCCAAATCCGTATCGCCACCCATTGTCTACACGTCCAATTCCTACTCTACCACAACGCAGTGCGCAACGCCTGGGCAAACGATACCAAAGCCCACGAGATCCTACTTCGAAAGCTCCCTGCTGGAATTCATAAGGAGGTCAAGAGATGGCGCATCGCCTCCGGTCTCGAGCTTCCCGAGAAGAAGCCGGAGGTAAAGTCGAAGAAAAAGAAAGGCAAAACTCGGAAATCAGATCGGGATTGGAATGAAGACTCATCGCGCGTAGAGCCTGGGCAGCCGGATATGAGTCGCGGGGATCCCATCATCGCACTGCTCAGAATCCTGGCCGCTTACTGGCGAAAGCAATTCAAGATTACCGCGCCCGGACTACGAAAGGGGGGTTATCGGCCGATGGCTCATCTGGAAGCCGAAATAGCTTCTTTCCAAAAAGACGAACATGATCCTCAGAGGCATGGGGAGCGAATACGCAATGTAGAAGAGTTTCGGTCTGCAGCAGAGCGAATGGAGGGTTCTCGAGATCTCGGGGCTCAGCTGTTCACCGCGCTCGTCCGCGCTCTAGCTATAGAAGCCCGTCTGGTCGCCAATCTACAGCCCCTTGGATTTGGCTGGACCAAAGCGGAGGCCTACACGCCGAGAGCCAAAGTGGAGGAGGGGACCGTTGCGGAAAATGGAGAGTCTGAGGCTATAGTTGGTATGGAGTCCGACAGCAGTGACTCAAAGACCGCTCCCGCCCGTCGGGACAATCCCAAAGGGTACGACAAGGACCTTGCCTTTCCCATCTATTGGACTGAGGTAGCCTCACCTATCACGCACGAGATAATTCCAGTTGATCCCCTGATCCTGTCAAACCCTGTAGCAACAACGCCGGAGCTGCAGGCTGCGTTTGAGCCGCGTGGGGCCAAAGCTGAAAAGGCCAAGCAGGTTATATGCTACGTTGTTGCGTACTCTTCCGACAAGACCGCTAAGGATGTTACCACACGCTACCTCCGTCGTCGAACCTGGCCAGGCAAGACCAAGGGCTATCGCATCCCAGTAGAGAGAATTGCTGTTCCTGGCCGGAAGAGAAAGTTTTTCGAGTATGACTGGTTTCGGACCATTTTGCGGGTGTATGAGCGCCCCGAGAAAAATCGCACAAAAGTGGACGAGGTTGAAGACGCCAAAGACCTACTCCCTAACCAACCCGAGAAGAAACAGGTCAAGGAAGGGGACACGCTGCAGAGCCTTCGTTCGTCGACCGAATTCGTCCTGGAGCGATTTCTGCGCCGCGAAGAAGCCCTTCGGCCCGGAGCCCAGCCTGCGCGCACGTTCATCAGCGGCAAGGGCGACAAGGCCAAAGAGGAGCAGGTCTACCGGCGAGCAGATGTCCTCAAATGCCTGTCCGCTGAGAGCTGGCACAAGGAAGGACGCCAGATCAAGGTGGGCGAAGCCCCGCTGAAACGGGTGCCGATCCGCGCCGTCACCCTTCTCCGGAAGCGAGAAGTCGACGAGATGGAACGCGAGACGGGCGAGAAGCCCAAGCAAGGCTTATATGCCAAATACCAGACCGAGTACATAATCCCACCCCCAATCCGGGACGGCATCATCCCCAAAAACGAATACGGCAACATCGACTGCTTCGTGCCCAGCATGGTACCGCGCGGCGCCGTCCATATTCCCTGGCCAGGCACCGTACGCATCTGCAAGAAGCTCGGCATCGACTACGCCGAAGCCGTCACAGGCTTCGAGTTCGGGTCCAAGATGGCCGTCCCCGTCATTCAGGGCGTGGTTGTCGCCTCCGAGAACGAAGATCTCCTCAAGGACGCCTGGCGCGCCGACGACGCCGAGAAACGGAAAAAGGAGCAGCTCAAGGCCGAGAAACGCATCCTGCAGACATGGCGCAAGTTCCTCTTCGGGCTGCGCATCATGGAGCGCGTTCGCGAGGAGTACGGAGCCGACGACGGAGACGGAGACACGGAGCGCGATTCCCATAATCCATTCGCAAGCCGACAGGCACGAAGTCAAGCCCATCCCCCTCCTATTCGGGAGGCCTTACCCGAGTCGCCCGGGGAACCTGCCGACCGTGGCGGTGGCTTCCTTCTTCCTGGTGAAGACGACGGGGACGGCGGCGACGGCGACCTGGTCGTTGAGGATCATCATCCACGCGCAGCTCGTCCGTCCGTGCAGCAAACTGAAGCTCAAGCTCTAGGCGAGGATGAAGAGCCCCGTCACGATGCCATTAGCATCAGCTCCGACGATCTCTCCTCTCCACCGCAGGTATCGGGTTCTGAAGCGGACGCGCCATCGGCGTCTGCTTCTGAATATGAGCCACCCTCGACGCGCAGGCGCATTCGGAATCCGGGTCGAAGGACAAGGGGCAAATGATTATCACAATACATTTTATGCGGGTAGCTGGCGTTTATGCATATAAAGGTTGCTTGGGATACAGGGCAGCTGGGTGGACTACTCTGGAGTCTGGACGGATACCAGGACGACATGTACAATAACTCTATCACACGATGAACACGAAAGAACTAATGATCTGCATTCTGCGAGACAACCTTACATTGGACGTCATATACATTGATGATATATGCACAGGTTCACCGACGTAGACCAGTTCGGACAGTGTAAGAATCACGAATAAACGGGGGTATCATATTCTCCGCCCACGAGCAGACGGAGAAGCAATCAGATCCATCTCCTCCAAGTCCCCCACGGAGTTCCCCACGGAGTCCCCATCCGCATCTAGCCCAAACTCCCTCAAAGGCGTTACATGCACCGCCGGCGAGGCAATAGGACTATGCGCGACGCGCGGCCGTGACTTGAACACGCTATTGTAGTCCGCCTGCTCCTCGAACAGCTCGTCCCGCGGCGTCGACGCCCGAGTCTGCGACTGTTTCTCGGGTGTTTCGAACTGGTTGACGGGAAGGGAGACATGCGACTTGCGCGAGCGACGGGGCTGCTGTGGCGGCCGGCTGCTCGGGGGCGGAAGCAGCGACATGGATTTGCGGGTGCGTTCGACGAGGGTGAACGTGTTGAGGCGGGGGTCGTGTTTGGGTTCGTTGTCTGGATCGGGGGTGATTTGAACGGTGGGCGAGCTTGTTTGGGCTGATTGGATGTCTGGTGAAGGGACGGACTGGTTTTCATTCGATTCTTTTCGGAAGGGAGGTCTAGAATGTGGAATCGAGGGTTTGGTCGATCCAGCCTCGAAGCGTGTAGCGATGGTCGGTTCCATGGCAGGGACACGCAGTGGAGGAGCGGCTCGTCCAGAAGAACGGGGGTTGCCGTCGATGCGGGAAAGAGCTTCGTTCATCGACTGTAGAAGGGCCTGGTGGTCTTGTCGGGGAGCAGCTCGAGCTAGCGGCTGACGAACGGCTTTTGAGATGCTGGCCAGGGTGAGAGCCTGGTGATCCTTGAAGGCAAGTGGCGCCTTATTTGCTGTATTTCCAGACGTCTGGACCTCAGCACTACCTTTCTCGCGCATGGAGCTGGCAATCTGGCGCCATTTCTGCAAACGATTGCGCTGACGCGCGATGCGGGACTCCAAGTCAACCAGCAGGTCGGGTGTCGTGCTCACGGTCAAATCCTCCACAGTTGTCTCGTTTGCCTTGGACCATGCTGTTTCAAATGGCAGCTCTAAGAAGGCATCACTGCTGCTGCGAGCACCGCCATGAAGCAGGGTATGCGCCCACTCCTCGCTACCCATCCAATTCTCTTTCAGCTCGCGTGCTAAGGCATCGAGGTTGGCAACATCCTTAGGAAGATCAGGCGGACCCTCTTTAGACCGATCGTCCAGCTGACTCTTCTTGCTGTCCAGCAGCTGAGAGAACTTCTCATGAACGTCCATAATCCGGGAACGACGCTCGCCCATAGTGGCCAGAGAGACACGGTGGGCAAGAATCAGCGGCAGCATCAGCTGATACTCGTCTGGGGTGATACCCTTAGCCATGGACAATCTCACGGCGGGGTTTGGCAGGCCGTCCATCGACGAAGCCAGGACCTTGCGCAAGACGGCGGTGGAGAAGACGGCCAGGAGCTCATCGACCTTGTCCCCTTTGCAATCGTCCAACATGGACTTGCGGAAGATTGTTGCCCTGCCGAGGTCGCCATTCTTCTTCAAATCAGAAAGTACTCGAGATAGAGCGGCACGAAGATTGACCGATTGTAGCGGCTCCAACGGAGGGTAGAAAGGGCGGAGTTTCTAGCGACGGTAGCTGTCAGATTCATGGGATCGTGGAGGATGATTGCAGATGATCACATACATCTTGAGCAATCTTTGGATCCCAGAGGGCCACGAGGTGATACAGAGCCCATTCGATGGCTCTAATACGCTGGCGCTGGTTCTGCGATGAGGGCGAAAGGGAGCGGATAGTAATGTCGGGCCAGTCGGGATGAAGGTCGAGTTGCAGTAGCTTCAGATTGCGAATGAAGACGCAAGTGTGCAATTGGGGAGTCCAATTGAGCGATTTGGGACGTAGAGGTTGTTTCGAGGACTGCATGGTGGATGCATGCAGATGATATGAGAAATGTAAACAAAGCTTTGACGGAGGAAGATCCTGGACAGACTATGGAGAGCTGCACTATCACAACTTCACCTCAGAATTCGGAGGGGCACAAATCATCTATTGGCACCTTAATTCATATCACTTTTTACTTCGACATAGTATCTATTTTGCCAAAGATATACCGGTGGTTCCCCCTCAAGCGATCTGGAGCTTCAGGGATTGAGCTGGTGCCATCACGTGACTCCTGTCTTATGTTCAGACGATCCAGCACTAGGTATCATCTGCTATCATTTCTCTTAGCTTATTCATATCAGAAATGCATCTTAAGGTATCCTGTATCTAATGGCTATTCAATGGATTGAATCAGTGTATTCACCCTGATGTTCCCAATACTCATACCTTATGAGCCTGGCAGGTTGTTGCTTTGTTTATCTGCACGATAAGCAGTTTGCATGGTTTGCATTGGACGCCAATCAGGAGCATCCCAATTGTGGACAGACAACAAGTCAACAATTGACTCGAATAGAAGGAAGGTTGGTTTATAGAATTGACAGGCAAGTATCAATGAGGACAACTCAAGCGACACTAAATGATACCGTTCCACAGCGCCATTATTGCTGGTGGTTGACGCGCTGTCTGGTTGTTCCCTCCTAGGTGGGCGGTGATAAGAAACAAACACTTTTCTCCTTCTCTCCCCGCAGAGATCTCCCCTTTCTTCCCTCGCCTCTTCCTCCTCTCGCATTGACGCCAACACTCATTCTCCATCATTGCAGTCGCTTACTATCATATATCCCATTGCGCTGCGCGTTATCTTACAGTCTCTCTTCCAATTCAGATCATCCAGTCTTTGAACAACCGTATCTCTCCACTGAAATCGTTACCAGCATACCCCTCATCAAACAGCACCATGGGTTCTGACGCACCTTCTGACCCTCTCTGGACTACTCAGTCAGGTACGATCTCCCCATTACTTCAATACTGATCACTCTGATTGACGATTCTAATTGCCTTAGTTTTGTCCACGCTACCTCACCCTCCCGAGGAAAACTCCGCCTCTCCCATCCCATTCTTCCACCTCCTCGAACGCCTAAAGACCACCAAGCGCGAAGGCTGGCGTCGCTTTGGCATCAGCTCCGGGGAATCGATTTCTGACCACATGTACCGCATGTCAATCATGACCATGCTTGCACCTCCTGCTCTTGCCTCCCGCCTCAATCTTCCCCACTGCATGAAAATGGCGCTTATTCATGACATGGCCGAGTCGATCGTTGGCGACATAACCCCCGTGGACAATGTGAACAAGACCGAAAAGGCGCGCCGCGAGGCCGAAGTGATGGACTACATTGCGAAGAACCTGCTTGGCGGTGTACCTGGGGGGATGTTGACGGGCGAGGAGATTCTGAAAGTCTTCAACGAATACGAAGCGAACGAAACTCTTGAGGCGCAATTTGTGCACGATGTCGATAAGATGGAGCTATTGCTGCAGATGCTTGAGTACGAGCGCACCCACAAGGTTGACCTCTCGGAGTTCTGTCACGTTGCCGGGCGTATCCAGCTGGACGAGGTCAAGGAATGGGCGGCCGCTGTTCTCAAGGAGCGGGAAGCTCTCTGGAAGGGGCTGGCTGCGAATGCAAATGGTCAGCATAACCCATAGACACTGGAAGGTGTATTTGTACTTTGCGACATTTTTTACTTCCGTTTTTGGTTCATCATTCCACCGAGCCCGGTGAAGGCGTTTGGGTTGGCATTCTAGAATTAGATCGGATAGTGTATGAGCCATATGGGTATCATGAATTCAATGAGGCACGGTTGACTCCTAATGCATCTAGTATGTATCCTTTATGTAGCTACTGCCATGATCACTCCACAACGTCCCTCTCCCTCTCCATCTCCCTCGCCAACATCTCCGCCTCAGCCTCCATCTCCTCCATACTCCTCGGCGCCCGCCCCTCATTAT
>JACBAD010001914.1:0-42104 GCA_014281905.1 Aspergillus hiratsukae | reverse complement strand
GGGGAGGGGAGATCCCAAGTGGACTGCTCACGCTTTCGACTTCTTCTTCTTCTTGGAAGTGTGGCGAGCAGCGGTGGCAGCAAATGCTTCCTCGCGTGGCTCCTCAAAAAGGGTCTTCCGTTTCTTGGGCTTGCTGCCGTCTTTCTCGAGCGTCTGCGCCTCTGTCTGCCATTTATCCATGAGCGACTCCATGCGATTGGCTTGTCGCTGTTTGATAAGGGCAGCGAGATCACCAAGATCAGAGGTCGTCTTCGTCTTTGTCTTCTTCTTTGTCGCCGTCGCCTTTTCCTTGACTTCCGTCTTCGGTTTCTTCTTCTCCTCAAGCTCCTTGGCCAGCTCCTCAGCTTCCTTTGCTTCCTGCTGAGCCCGCTTGATTCTCGTCTGGCGCTTCTTCGCCGGCTCATCTGTATACTTCTTGTAACTCTCCACCTTGCCTTCGGCAATAGCCCGGTCAATAATGGCGTGGAACCGCTCGTCGTCATCCAGCACATTGCTCAGCATCACCGACTCGTAGACGCGGTCCATGTCGCCTCTGTGGCAGTCGAACGCCTCCAGGAGATCCTTTTCTTCCTCCGCAGAGCCCTGATACTCCTTCTTTATTTTCTCAATCGCATCCGTATCGACCAAGTTCGAGTATAGATCTCTGTAAAATTCCGCCCAGTCGAAATCTTCGTCGCCGGCGACCGCGCTCGCAGTGCTGCCGGTGCGATCGAACCGCCTGCGGCGCTTTTCGTCCGACAAGATCGCATACGCGAAGGCGATCTGCTGAAACTTGGTATGCGCTTCGTCTTTCTGGTCGGCGGGAACCTTGTCTTTGCCATGTAATCAGTAACACAATTCAATAATCAATAATTGCAAGGCAATTACCAGGGTGATGCTTCAAGGCCAGCTTCCGGTAGGCAGACTTTATCTCGTCCTGGGTCGCATCCTCTTTGACGCCGAGAACCTCGTAGAGATCGGTTGCAACTGGAGGGCCAGCCGGTTCGTCGTCTTCGTCGGAAGAGTTTCCTGGGTTGTGATTCTCTTCGAACACATCTTCGTCGAACACATCTTCGTCGAACACATCCTCGGAATCGGAATGCATGTTTGCGGTGTTTACGGTGGTAGATGTCAGGAGAAGGAGATGGAAAGAAAGACTGGCAAGATATGGCCCAAAATAGTGTTAGAGCCGCCAAAAGACTCCCAAAAATCGATGAGAAACAGATGAAAGAAGAGTCAAGAAGCTGGTTTGCTTTGATATGGCCAGATGTTTGAGAGAAAACGCGACTCAGACGCGACAGCAAAACCACTTTAATTACCTCATCGGGTTAGGCTGGTGATAGCTTATCACACTTCGTCATAGTCCCACTGTCCTTGGAGCTGCTTCACGGGGCAGACTGTGTGTAATATAACCATCACCAGCAGCTGCTTATTATTCTTGCTGCTCATTGAAGCAAGAGATACAATTATCTACAATTCTACATTCTTGTGATACTTCACCTCACTAGCATCTTATACTCACAGCACCACCGCGAAATGACCGCCTCCCCCCACCTCGACTACCTACGCCAATGCCTCTCCCTAGCAGAAAGGTCTCCCCCACGCCCAACCAACTTCCGCGTCGGCGCGATCCTCGTCTCCCGCAAAGATGGCGACCTGGACTTCAGCGATGATCGCATCCTCTCCACAGGCTACACAATGGAGCTAGCAGGCAACACCCACGCCGAGCAATGCTGTCTCTCCAACTACGCCGCCGTGCACTCCGTCCCCGAGGACAAAGTCGCAGAGGTCCTCCTCTCGGAGCCCGACCGGAAACTAGTCATGTATGTGACGATGGAACCGTGCGGGAAGCGACTGTCGGGGAATGTTCCGTGTGTGCAGCGGATCATAAACACGCGGGAGGGAGGGCGGCCGGGGATCCAGAAGGTGTATTTTGGGGTCAAGGAGCCTGGGACGTTTGTTGGGGAGTCGGAGGGGTGTAAGATGATGACTGCGGCTGGGGTTCAGTGGAGGGTTGTCAATGGGCTGGAGAGGGAGATTCTGACGGTGGCTACGGCGGGGCATGAGAATAAGGAGGAGGAGATCAAGGCTGCGTTGGATCAGGTAGAGACTAATTTGGATGATGTCAGTGATGAAGAAAAACAGAGACAGGCGCAGATACCTCGAAATCCTAAAAAGCGTGGAGACATTTAACCATTGGTGCATCTGGATAATGCGGTATACTCATTTGTGGAGCGCATAAAGTAAGTCATAGTACTGGTACTGACGTGCATTTCACAGCCATAATAACACTTTCTTGATAGTGAGGTACAATGAACAAGAATGCAGGGTATCTTTTCAGTTTTCACCGAAAATCCTAGACGAGCGTTACACGAGTCCGCGGACTATACCTTGATCTCTGTTGGTTACTACTCTATGCTAGTCCTCCATCGATCGGAATACTGCGCACCGTCTCGAAACCTCCAAGGCTATGCCAAGGGTGTCTATCGAAACCAGGATCAATAGCTAGGAACCACACGACCGGAATCAATCATCTGGCCCTCTCCTTCGTATCTCCATCTGCTGATATATGCTGGCGTGGACCCGGCACCACCATTCTTCGTGGCATACGCGCCAACAAGCGAGCCTATATCAAAATTATCAATACTCAGCGATAACCTGACCCAACAGTTTCGAGGCTACACTTACCAGTAAACCGTCCCGTATCACCACTGACAATCAGCGTGCTGGCACGGCCGATGACCTTCTTCTGGGCAGGGTGCCGAGCCGGAGCAGCCGCGAAGACATACTCGGTGTCACTCACGGCCTGGATCTCAAGCCGGATGGTCTGTCCCTGCCATTCCTTGGGAACAGGCACAGTGGCTGCCGGAAGAGGACCTTCGTAATTGCCGCGCCCTTCAACGCGGAACCGGAAGGACAGCGACAGTCCGTGAGTTGTCTGGAGAAGGACGATCCCAAGATCGATGTGCTGCTGCTGGGTAAGGAAAACAGTAACGCCCGCCTCTTCGTCGGCAACCTTGGGGTCAAAAGACACGTCCACAGTGTAGGTGAACAAGGTGTCGGTCTGCTTGCGCATAACGAGCGACAGGCCATCGTCCGTCTTGAAGTCTGCAGTTCCGGTGAGATTGTAGAAGGAGGGTGTCAGCCGAATAGAATTCGGATGGCCCCGAGGGGAGACGGTAAAGTCCTCTGTCTTGGGATACCGCCAGTACTGAAAGTGGGCCGGAATCGAGGATCCGGGCCTGAAATCAACCTTGTCGGGTTGGTTGATCCATCCGCCCTCACCGCGAGGAAGTCGCTTGTCCTGTCGTGGAAACGGCCCCTCCATCTGCCCTCTTACGGGCTGGAGGACAGGCCATTCACCCTTCTTCCAAGCCCCAGGGACGAGCACCGTCTCCCGACCCATGGGATAGTTCTTCCATTCAGGCCCTGACCGGGTGCTCAACGCCACGGCCCACCAGTTGCCGTTCCCATCCTGGAACAAGTCCGCATGGCCGATAGTCTGGAAGTACTCCGAGGTGCCCCTGTTCGTCAAGAGCGGGTTGTGAGGGTATGGCTCCCAGGGGCCCGTCCGGTTTCTGGACCGCGCCATGGTCTGCGCGTGATTGAGCTCTGTACCTCCCTCTGCAATTATGAGGTAGTAGTATCCGTCTCTCTTGTGCACGTGCGGGCCCTCAGGCCAGACACCCCCGGTGCCGTTCCAGAGATAGTCCACTGGGCCAATCGCCCCCGTCTTCAGATCGAGACTGTACTGCTTGATCATCTGGTCCTCGGCCGACGTGACATAGACCTTCCCATCATCATCCCAGAAGATATCCGGGTCGATGCCATGGACCGCGAATTCCAGCGGATCGCTCCACGCGGCGTCATCGTACGGATCAGTCGAGGTAAACAGCAAGCCCTTAGTCTGCGGACCGAGGTACGAAACAATCAAGTAGAATTTGCCCTCGTGATAGCGCAGAGTGGGCGCGTAGATACCGCCCTGCTGGTTATCCGTGACGCGAAGATCGGGGATCTGGCTGGGCCGATTGAAGACATTGCTCGCCAGTTTCCAGTTCTGCAGATCTCGGCTTGCATAAAGAGGAAGACCGGGGAAGGCAATGAAAGTGGACGTCACACAGAAGAAGGTATCTTGCTCTGATACATAGGCACAGGAGGGATCCGAGTGCCAACCAGGAAAGAGAGGATTGGTATACGATTGATTACGTGTGGGATAGGATAAGCTGGGAACTGCCATTGCTAAGAACAAACTGGTAGAGATCTTTGAAAACAAGCCCATGATGAGGGAGGGATATTGAGTATCAGTGATGATCAAGCTCCATTGCCCTGCATTGACGACCTTCCTCTGCTTTTGGACCCTGATTTTATACCCCAGACATACAAATGCGGGGAAACTGAGCTATAACCGCTCATTATCCACAACTGGCATAATGGTGAAGTTGATTGCATGGCAGGGTACATTTGTGATGCAGCATGCATTCTGTCAAGCAGTTGATTCAGGCTAAATCGCCGATTCATACGGGTAAACTCCTGCGGAGTATATATACTTCACCATTGGCGATCAAGAATAAGATCTGCACGTGGTAGATAGACATGCCGAATGGGCCAGTGAGCTACTTCATAATGAATCTGAGAAATACCGATTGGAGGACTTCTCCCATAGCAAATAAATTACCCGAGAACTAATCATTCATTGATGACCACTTGCATAGAGCTATAGGCCTTGGCTCCGGCTAAACAGCATCGAACGAGTCAGTCGAAGAGAACTGGCATATGCTCCATTCGTCGTGAATCTATCATGAAGCGTATAAGGGCAAAGATATGGCGCAGTCATGGTTGGAACCTAACTCCTTCCGAGAATTTGTGTAGCACTGACCCTGTGCTGTTGGTATACTCAAGTAGGATGGAATACACCGGAGGGCTAAGTTATGTAAAGGATGAAATCTGATTATTCAAGCATTATGTAGCTCACAAGTTTCAAGAGGAAGTATACAATTGATCATGACAGATTGGCCTTCATAAACTCCGAGATATCCTTGACGGCCGGATTGACATATTGCTCGTTGTCATAAAAGTCCATATGGGCTGCATTCGGCACAATCACCTTCTTTGTGGCCCCTCCTATCTTCTTATCCAGGTTCTCCGTGTGCCAGAGAGAACCGGCCTTTTCACCCGCAATAAGGAGAGTGGGCTGCGGTAAAAACACATCCGCCAGGTGGAATGCGTCAAAAGTGAGGACACGAGGAAAGCTTCTGATGAGCATCTTGTTCTCAGCACGAGGGTGCTGTGCGCGCGGTGTAAGGTAGTAGTCGTGTGCTTCTCTGAGATCTGCGGGAGTCTTGTCGTCTGGTTGAGGCGGCACATACGGCGCAGCAGCCATATCCGCGCCCTTGTTTTCGGCTGAAATTTGCTGAGCAGACATCTTCAGGGACTCGACATGCTTAGAAGCAGGTTCATCACCGTACCAGCCCAGTCGTGCGGAATCGCCAATGTTGACCATACTGACTGTAGCGAGGGCTTTCAGACGGTAATCCGCTTTCGCAGCTGCAACGGCGTAACCTGCGCCAGCACATATGCCGAGGATACCGATCTTGCTGGCGTCAACATATTCCTGCTGCTCGAGGTAGTCGTCGACGCTCCATATGTCGCTGACTCTTGCCGCTGGGTCCTCCAGGAAGTGAGGTTCGCCTCCACTCTCGCCTTGGTGAGAGGCATCGTAGCAGACGGTAACGAAACCCTCTTGAGCGAGCTTCTTTGCATAGAGACCGGCAGTCTGCTCTTTGACGCCACCGCCAGGATGTACTATCACGATTGCAGGAAACTTGACGCTGGACGATGTCGCAGGCTTGTGCAGCAAGCCGGCGAGCTGAATTGGTCCTTTCTTGATCGAGATGGACGACATGGTGAGGTTGGCTTGGAATTGCAGAGTTGAATAAGATGTCGATTCTTGAGTGTTTAGACTGAATCTCTGCAGAGATCCGCTGCTTTATATATTGTCAATCCATGATGTTGACTGAATACAGAAATCCGAATATTTTCGGATGCGGGCCAGCATTTCGGCCTCGAACGTGACGCCATGACAGACGTCCGAAGCATATCGGTACATTTGGAAACGGAGATTGGAGATATAGACAATCTGATTACGGTAAGTCAGTTATGTCCGAAATGGGTTGAGAATGTGTTACTAGAGTCGCTGAGTGAAAGGAGTTGATCTCTTTCTTAAGGTACCAGTTGACCCGAAGAGTTGATCACGTGAAAACAGTCAGTTGCTGAGCTCTTTATCGACTGCCCCAGTACCCAGTCTCTGATTCGTATCGCCCCAGCAATACAATAATAATTGCCATTCGCGCGCTGAATCAATTATCTTGTCAAAGGGTGCTCAGCGGACATCCCAATCCCACAACAGTGTGACCTGGATCATATAGCACATTTTGCCGCGCTTCCAGCACGACAGAGCCGGTGGCGCAGTCTGCTATCAGTAGGATTATCTGAAGGTTGCGGGTTCGACCCCCGCCGGGAGTGGCACATTGTTTGTTAGCTCCCGTGGCGCAATGGTAGCGCGTCAGACTTCTATGCTAAGTAAGGCCTGTCATCTTCTTCTTTTTGCTTTTGCTCTGAATTATTAACTCTGTAATCTCAGCAATATCATACGGTTCATACCGTCTGCTAGTACTTTCAATTGCCGGCCGCGTGATCCATCGACAGAGCCAGATACTTAATCTTCACGTGACCCCACGCGCATCGGAAAATGCAGTCTCTCTGATATGTTGCTATCCGCTTGACACCTCGCAGCAATATCATCTCGATATATTGTCTAGAAAAATGATCCTATGGCGACAGCTGAGAATGGCAATCTCCCGTTTTACCCGGCATTCTGCTTCAGGGCATCCCCGACCCATTTCACCTGGGTAAAAATGGCAGCGGTGGATGTGCATCGACTGAAGAGACGGCCGGGATTTGAAGGTATGCCAGCGTACTTGTCTAGATATTCATTACTGGTGCTTTTCCCAGATGGCCATTGTCACTTGGTATTCTGCTTCATTTCGTTCTTTGTTTTGCACCAAGTAGTCTATGTCAGTACTTGCACTACCTACGGTTGTCACCATCACAAATGGCTTAGATACATACAACTACCCAACTATTTAAACATGTCAGACTAGACGGAAAGTACAATAGCAACTCTAACGAAACCCCAGGCCAAAACATCTTCTTCTACCTCAACCACCCCATCCGCTTCGTCTCCCTGGTCGGCATCATCGTCGCCAGAACAGACGTCTTCAAACGCACAATCCTCACCCTAGACGACAGCAGCGGCGAGACCATCGAAATCGCCGTCCTGAAAGCCGAGTCTGAATCCTCAGACCGGACGCCGCACCAACAGCAACAGCAACAGTCACCGGAAAAAGCCACCCGCCATGTCGCAGCAACCAACAGAACCACCCTGGACATCTCGCCCCTCGTCCCGGGGACCGTGGTGCAGGTGAAAGGCACGCTGAGCGTGTTTCGGGCTGCGATGCAGCTCCAGCTCGAGCGCTTCTTCCTGGTCCGGGACACGGCCGCCGAAATGCGGTTTGTGGATCAGCGCAGCCGGTACCTTGTTGAGTTGCTGACTGTTCCGTGGCAGTTGACGGGTGAGGAGGTTGAGCGGTTACGGCTCGAGGCGGAGGCGGAGGAGGAGCGGGCTGAGGAGGAGCAGGAGCGCGCGCGTAGGAGGCAGAGGAAGCGTGCGGAGCGGGAGGAGAAGGACCAGCGGAGGATTCAGAGGCTGTGGGAACGGGAGGAGCAGCTGAGGGAGAAAGAGGCGGGTCTGTGTCGGGAAGCTGGGCGCAGCGCTATGCGCGGTATTCAGCGCAAGCGCGTCATGAATATAAGCAGTGAAATGTGACAGTGAGGGTTCCTATATATACCGGGAGGTGTTCGGACAGGGTACATGTACGCTTATGAGGAATGACGATTCACAGATTACCGCACGTCCAGATGGACAATTTAACCAAATCTTTTTTCAAGGCCACTAACACATTATACACACAAAATCCAGAATCCGATGCATATCAGCAGATCGTTACACGTAAGTCATTAGCAGAATCAGAGCGAAAACAAACAGTATCATATCAAACAAAGGTATCTTTGAGGAAAAACGCCGAGAAGCAATGAGTCTGTCTTTGAACAAAAGACAATCTGCTCAAGTCCATCATTTGTAGGTATATGTCTTGTAATCGTACCCGCCACTGCTGCCACTGACTGGGCCACCACCCTGACCGCCGAGCAAGCCACGGTAGTATTCTTCCTCATTAGCCCAGCTGCTTCGGGAAGGAAGATGGTCATGATATTTGCTCTTTTCGCGCTCCTTGTCCCTCTCCCGGAGTGACTCGTACAACCTCTGATCCTCACTGTCGCGGTACCGCCGACTATCTTCGATGACATCTCCAGGAAGGGTGGATGACGCGGAGTAGTAATCAGTGCCAGAGAGGCCAGAATACCGGGGTCCGCCATTGTGCGAGCTGGACAGCAGGTCACTCTCTGAATGTCTGTAGTCACCTCCTCCGTGCCCACCTCGAGAAGAGCTCCGTGCCCGGCCATGTACACTTATTGGACGCTGAGATCGAGGGTACAGAGTATCTTGGCCGTATGAGTCATATGCTTTGCGGGAGACCGGAGGAACCGATCCCTCTTTTGAACGAGAACCAGTGGAGAAGGAGTCTTTGTGTCGGTGAGAAGAGGCGCTACCTGGCTCTTCGTATACCTTTCCTCCTCCGGGCTGCGCACTATATGGCTTCCTCTCACGCTCAATCGGCCGAGACGGGACCTCTTCCTCGTCGTCATCTATTATGGCTGAAGACGACTGCTGCTGCTGCTGACGGCCCCGCTCTGTCACCGAAGGAGCTGTCTCGGCAGCCGATGCTGTTGAGCTCATAGACATCTTGTGGCGGTGTGCAGCAACCTTCTTGAGCTCCTCCTGGGTGACTGGAGGCAAGTCGACACCACAATGCTTGGCGATGAATTTATCGAGCTCATCTCTAACGGTAAGGTCCGGTGCCTCGGGGAATAGCCGGCGAGGAATTTCCTTCGGGAATCTTTCTCGTCTGTCATCTGGGTTGCTGATAGGCATGTTCAGGACTGCCTTCTGAAACCGTTCGTATTCTTTGTCGGGGTGCGCTTGAATCATCAAGGTAGCCCAGCGTTCGAAGCCTCGTGGCGTCAAGCCCGGGATATCCGGCCGCTCGTTCAGTTTGATCTGAACAAGGTGATGTTCGGCTTCTACTTCACGAAACAACCTCGAGATTGAAGACGTACGGTCATCGAAGATATCTAGAGACTTGAATTAACTTTGAGTCGTAGACAGCCAGGCCTTACACTTACCTTGCCATGGGTAGAGGTCTGAAGGGATCTTCGTATCCTCATAGAACTTCTGCAGTTTCTCAGGAACGACCACGATAGTGTTACCTGGAGGGTAGTCCTCAATCTATCTCACTGTCAGATAGGAAATTCCTCGAATCAACAGCGCCCATGCTTACCAAATGGACTGCTATGCCGCGCAAGAGCTGGCCTAGCCTCTTCGTTGGCTTGCCATCCTCAAAGAGCTTGCCCCATATCTTCTCCAACGTTGTCATCTCAGTCACGGTTGAGTCCCTCGACGGTGGCTTTGGGCGTGCTTCCGTTTTCTGGCCTTGATCGCTTCCTTGGCTATACGGCGACTGCCTTCTCTCAACGGTAGGTGCGGGGGAAGGTCGTGCGCTAGGCTGAGCGCTGCTCGAAAATGTGCCAGTTTGGGTATACTGCTGGTACTCGGGAGTGTCGGGGACGGCACCAGGTTGCAACGAGGTTGGCTTTGGTGGTACAGCAGGAGGCGATTCATACTCGTTGTAATTGTATTGGGGAGCAGAGCTGGGAGGCACCCACTGTGATGGTGTCGGACCAGATGGTGGCTGCGGCGAAGATTGCTGCGGCGGCGGTGGTGGACGCTGGGCTTGGACGTTATCCAAACCAGTTGCTTTGAGCTGTTGGATCACGGTCGCAGTGATCTGGGACAGGACCTCGGGCGATAGATAGGTCGGAGTATCAGCCTTGCTGAACGCCGAGCTGACAGCCTCATTGATAGTTCCCGTAGATGGCTGTTGATACCATGAGTATTGCTGAGTAGGCGACTCCACATACTGGCCCTGCGTTGACGACGGAGCCGGCGGAGGCACTTGGGGCTGTGGCATGTTCAACCGATCAGGGCCGTACTGAGAAGGATAGGGAGGAGGATAGGTCGAAGAACGGTAATCGCTGGGGTTCGTTTGCCCTATATTGCCCGCCTGATCGTACGGAGTGGAGCTTTTCTGGAAGCCATCGTAAGCCATGCAGACGGTCGCCGTCACACAGGCAAGTTAGCCACTCTCCACCCTCTGCAAGTGTCACAATTTCACCAAGCCTGAGCCACGCTCCGAGATCAGGGAAAGCGGGAGAATTCCGTGGGTGATATCAGTAAGTGACGAAGGTCTCGATGTCTTTTGCGCGGCGTGAGACAGAAAGTTGAGAAAAGGATCGGGCAGGTGTCAATGAGATGAGGGGCTCAAGACGGAGGGGCTCAGAGAGAGTGGATCTTCGCTTTGAAACAGTAAGTGTGTCGTGTTGGTGTTGAGTCGCAGCAAGATGCTATTATGAAGGCAGTCCTGTAAATATCTATCCGAGCACAATGGAAATTAGAAGAAAAGGGAGATCTTCAATGGAGACATGCAGCGACGTTGGGTTGCGAGGCTAATCTAGCCTTCCACGGGCCCATACGTCACCGCTCGGGCGCCGCTACAGAAGAGAGGAAGGTCATCGGAGATACATATTAATTAATGATTGTCACCATCAAGACTGTCGGTGTACATTAAATGTGTTTGTGACGAGGCTGCACTCTTCTGCTTGCTTGATAACATTCTGCCTTGCTTATCGCCGATGAGTCTTCGATACAGTACAGAGTGCTAGAGGACCTGCCAAGAGTCACTGCAATACTCACTTCACCAGCACCGCGCTGTTGGCAGATAGTACTGAGCAGTCAATACGATTCCACGATCAAACCATGGAAACCGTAAGGCGACTTCCTGGTCCTTGCGGGGAAACCGAGGAAGCCGTCTAGTACCATGGTTCAGCCTGCTGTGGCCATTGGGACGTTGATCAAATAACGAAAGCGAAAGTCAACATGTATTTTTACCTCCTAACTAAACTTATTGAGTGACTTCGCGCGGCAGAAGTAAGAATCGCTCAGAGGTAATCTTCGGCGCCCGCCTCCTCACCAGCCTCATCGTCAGAGGGGACGGTGGCGCCGATGGGTTCTGGGATGCGCATTGTGGGAGCTTCGTGTTTCTCGAAACGCTTGCCCTTCTCAAATTCAGCAAACTGTCAGAGATGCACTCATTTCATAAAGGACTCACTGGAACCTTGGCGAACTTCGAGGAGCCGCCCTTCTTGGGAAGAGGTTTAGTAGCAGTAGCGTTGACGTTCACTCCGAAGGAAGCCCAACCGCCGTGAACAGACCGGGGGGCGCCAGAGGGGGAACCAGAGCGGCGGCGGGCCACTCCGTCAGGGCCGAAAGCCGTAAAAGATGGTCCACGGCGCGCGGGATTTTCTTTCTCGTTATGTTCTTCAATGAGCGACACGCCGCCAATTATGGAAGCGTTGTCAGTGTCCTCCTGCTCACCACTGCTGTTAACATGCCTGGGGGTGGGAGCCATCTTCAATGTGAGTCTCTGGGTCGATGCAATCAAGGAACGAGACTCGAGTTGTCCCTGAAATTGTGTTAGTACCAGGCTGTATGCGTTCGGGGAGCACTTTGAGGATGGATCTGTGTGACTGACAGTTGTGTACGTATCGGGGGCAGTGGAAAGCTCGCTCTCAGTCAAGAGTTTAGGCTCCTCGAGGACTGGTTCGGCATCGGCATGACTCTGCACGCAATTCAAGCACCTCTGGGAAGAACCATATGTCAGCTAGATCCTTAGCCAATAAGAGGACCCGGGGCAGTAATCCTACCGCAGCGTCCCTGTCCTGTCTTTGAGCTTTGGCAAATTCATCAAGACTCTTGATCTTATCACAGATACAACACTTCAGTTCGACAGTCTGATTTCCCGTGCAGATGCGGCATTTTGTGTTGTTCTTCGCCAAAGCGACATTCGCACCTTGAAGCAGGATGGCATGACGAAAGGCTTCGAGTTGCCTATTGGAGTAGTTACTCGACGAACGTATCTTGTGGCAGGTTCCACATTTGATCCTATTCTATGTCAACTGAATGCGGGACAAGGGACGAACAAGCGACGGATGGATGACTGACTTCTCTGGTATGTTGACACTTTGGAGCCTGCAGTTGTCCTTCCGTCAGTTCCTCGGTGTTATGGAAGCGAGGACAGCGAGAACCTACCGTTTCTTGATCTCCTCGCTGTAGCCTCCAGCATACGCACTTCGAAAGGTTGGAGGCATCTTGACTTGAAGGTAGTCCAAAGAGGAAGGTAGGGGCAGGGAATTGTGAAGAGTCAGTGGTCCGAAGAGAGCAGAGATCGAGGCAGACAGTTCAAAGAAAGAGACATCGAGAGGAGGAAGATGGTGGTATAAATACTGCCCACCAACACTTCCGGATGCTTCTGTGCACTTTAGTCCAGGTTAATAAAGCGGTCTCTGGTGAATAGAATGCTGATGTAGTGAATAGAGGAGATGGTCATTTGAGCTTTTTACTGAAAGATGATGCAAAAGGGTGGGTAGAAGGTTAGAAAGATAGGTAATTCACAGCAAACAGAAGAAAAGCATGGTGGTCTGCCGCATCTTAGTATGCAAGAGATGGGTACGGAAAGAGAAGGTTCTATGTGCTCTTTCTCTCATTGAGCAGCCACCTTACTCTGCAGAATAGAGGAGCACCTGATGTGTGGTTCCTTTGCAGGATGAGATCAATAAGTTCGTATCTGGACAATCAATCCATCTTGGCTATCTGCCAGTATCCTTCATGGCATAGATGCATCGCCAGTATGACATTATTCCCTTGAATGTAGACACCTGCGAAGTAAGGCAAGCGTAAACAACTGAAGAGCAAGCAAGCCAGGCGCAAACAAACAAAGAATGCAACATTGACTAATATGACTTTGAGGTGAGGCAAAAGTCATTCAGCCAGAGCAGATGCCAATTAATTCTGGACGGCGAAGTCAAGATGTATTCAAATGCTTAGGAAGACCTCATCAGAGCCTCTGATTTGGAACAGGATCCTAACAATGAATATTAGCTACAGAGGACCAAGTCAGGGCAGAAGAGAATATGTACTGCAATGGAGGGCTCACAGGATGATAACTAATCTTCCTGGCCTCTAGCTGCGACGTCCTTCAAACCACATCGCTGAATTCCTGGTTGGCTTCAACTGCGTTCCAGTCTACTGAGTAACCATTATTCGAGAGCAACAGAGGAGATCGGAAACTCCAAATTATGCGTACTAGATGCAAACACGACTGAGCGAAGTTGCCAACGCATGACGGGAAGCAGTACGGAGTAAACAGTTCACATTGAATGCTGTCAAAAGCTTAATGGACAATTGCCTATCATGTTCATTTCCTCCAATCAACGCCTTACACAATCCATGTGTCGTACGCTGTATGGATACAGTGTTAGGTACTACTTGCGCATGGCTGGGTATACCTAAGGTAGTTTATAATAGCTGGGAGACGCATGCAAACACTCCTCGTACGATGGGTCATGTAGGGTCTAGTATCTACCTAGGGACCATGGAGATCCGAAATGCTGTGCAGTTGGGATCCATCCGCTTGGGTTGACAGCATCCAAACGTCGAACGTTTGGCCTCTTGCTCGGAACGAGCAAGTCATCCCGCTGGTCGCAGGAGCAACGAAAGGTTACCCAAGATATCCAAGATTAAAGATTCAAGATTTCAGGACTATCTTGGTAAGGATATGTCTAGTGTCAATCCAAAAGCATGTCTAATTAACGAGCCGTGTCTGCCAGGGGATCCTCCGCCGTTGGTCAGACCTGACAGTCTTAGTTAGTCTCCTCCAACGGGTTAATAATAATTGAGACTGCTAAGGACGGGGACACCCGCGGATGCAGCGAGCTTCCGTGAGCTCTCCAGTCTTCCTGGAGAAAAAGGGTCAAGGAGATGGCAAAAAAAACGGTAAACTCCCCTGGAATCCTTGATAATCTCCTGTCGTCAAAATCCCTCATAATAATAGTTTCTGTCTCCTTAATCTAAATCCTTCTGGAACGTCATAGAAGGACAACGGTCTCAACGCTTAGATCTGACTAGGTATCACTAAGTGGTGATAGTCGTCTGAAGATTCTCCATCATAGTTATGAGATGCTCTTCTTGGCAAATAAGGAGTGTAGTACGTACAGGAAATCAGTAGTTGTTGCTCATCAGAGGGACTCCAATTATCTGACAATTCTGTGTCAAGTCAAGTGTGGCTCTATTTTTGAATTTCCTTTTTCTTCTTTCACTTCAAGGACGGGTCGCAATATCACAGATGAAGTGGTCCCACTACAGGATCCTCTTCCGCCCCTCTTTCCCCAGCGAACCTTTCACCGTCACTGCACTAGCAAAACTACAGACCACTAAGCGACTAGAACAATGGCTGGTTTGTCGGATAGCTGGGACGGGCCTACACCGAAGTGGGGATCCGCATTCCCCGACTGACCCGGCGCATTCAGGAGACCCACGAAAAGTCGAAAATCCGCAGACAGAATCCATTCACCTCTTCCCGGCTGGACGGAACCATTAATCCTGGCCAATGACAGTAGCTAGAACAGGGAGTTTTGATTCTAAACCAGGAGCCACTAAGAGCTGGTCTTTCACTAGCTGCTCTATTGCCACCCACTGAGGTCTAGCCCGTCTTTTCCCATCTGGTCACGCACCTTTCCTTCATGTCCCGGTGCCCAAATGCCAGAGTCTGCCGCGTTTCCCTGTTTGTAACAGTCCGGAGTAAACACGACGTTAGTCAACACAGAGTAGAGAGGTACTCCCGGAGATACTCCGTCCAGTTGACCTTTTCCGGTGTTCAATTCCAGTCGAATCTTTTGTCCGATTTGATTTCCGGTCATTATTTTCTGCGCTTGTCATGGATATCGACCATCCCTACATGAGCGACACTGCAAGGCCTGAATAGAGTGACAAGTCAACAAAAGAATCGTATCTGATCCCAGGGAGAGCTCAAAACAAAAGCAAATGGACATCATAGGTTGAAAAACAAATGTGATGTATTGCCCTAGACTCCTAGCATAAGCACATCCCTAAGGCGGTTGCTTCTACTCAGAAGCTCATTCTCACAGAAGTACGGAGTAGAAAGTACCTAAATCGGTCCGTCCTTGCTGATCTGCTCCCTGCTATGACAGGTCTCAAATTGTTCTTGGAAGCAAAGAACTGAAAGGCTCAAAGCTGATCTCGAAATGCAGAAGGATTAAGCATATCGATTGTCCATAGCTCTCGGTCCTCCGTACCATGGTCCATGGATGGGTAGGACGGGTGTACCGCCCGCCCCTTGTTAGGTTAATTTGCACATGGCAACTCTGCTTAAATGATGGTCTAAGTTGCAGTGAGCAATAGTGCTTCATAGGCCATAGGTCACACAGTGTCATATCATGATGTCCAACGGCTCGAGGAACTCAGTAGTACTCCGTATGTATTACCCATCCTGCAACGAGTAACTACTCACGCCGGAATCATCGAGTACTCCGCTCTGTGCCCAAATGGGTGATGTGAAAATAAACAACGGTAGAACCAGGCGACAGTTCCTTTCGCTTGTTATCTATCTGATGCTAACAATCGCAATTAGTAGACGAGTCACTATGATCCAAGACTATCTAGATCGTACTTTCAGTAATGAACTGTATGATGCAGATCTACAATACAGGGTTGGGTTGATCGTGCATGGAGATATGCAACGTAACAGCGATGGACGGTATCAGGTTACTCGGCAGCTTCAAGCATAGAGTATGAGTGCAGACCTCCTCAGTCTGATTGCCCATTGTGAGAGGTGTATTATGCAGGTCTTCAGCCTTACCTCTTGACTGATGATGATTGTATTCTAATCAGTACGGATAGTCGGATACAATAATCCTTTGGTCAAGAACGGCAGCCACTGCCACATGAGAGGTACGGCAGATCATGTCGATCATGCATTTTTATCAGATATGATCGCTAGATATGCGCCGAGGTCGAAACAGGGCGGCAGTATTGCTTTATTATTGCTGTTGAAAGGTAGTATTTATCCAATATGTGAGCGAAGATCCTTCCCTAGTATCATGTCTTGTGTCACCATGGAAGAAGCAGTAAGTACTCATGAACCGTGACGCAGAGGTTCTCCTCCTTACCTGCCATGATCAGTTCCTCTCAATGTATTGGCAGGAGTCGGTCTGACAGTAAGAAGCATTATGTATCCGAGGACTCTGACTGTCTCATACCACGCTCATATCAGAGTATCCCTGGAGCCAAAGAAAAGAAGCAAGCTTATGGCGCTTTCCAAATTCTGAGCGGTCTATGCTTGCTGTCGAGGATGACGCCTGTGTCCCCCCGCTTCCACAACTAGGCTTCATCATTGATCGATATGACTCTGATTTGTGTAGACTGAAGAAAGGGCCAACCAAATTTACTCCGTCCTCCGTATATCAAGTTGTCAGCAGTCGCCAGTCCAACGAGCAGTCATGGGATCGTTAATAATCTGATAGTCTCGTTTTTGAGATCACTTGCCACTGTTGATCGTTTGTGAATGCTGGCGGTCAACTGGCTCGCAGTCGCCTAGCTACATGTCCAGCCACTGTCGGTAAGAGATGATAGGCAAAAGTCACGATCTAGCCACCACTCCATAGTACTGTAGCCGCGGGAGATCAAGTGACGAGAATAAGAAATACGTAGGTAGACAGAATGTACTCCGCAGATGGTTATCCACATGTCCAGCAGTGAGTAGACTTGCATGAACTATGGCTGATCTGTTGATTTTCCCTCTTTGTTAGGAAAGAGTACTCCAAGCTACTTTACAGTAATGACATGCTTGTATGTAATTAACTAGATACTATTTACCTACTGTTTATGTTTTGCTGGACAAATCCGACCTTGATGACTAGGTACCTACCTACGTACTCCGTACTATGACAGAAACCCAGATAATAATAGCAAGGAAAATCGCGCATCAACCTCCCACACAATAATAATCCATTTCAGTTCTTAAAAGGTGGCGGACAGGATCCCGAATGAGGTCAGTTGCGCATACCACACCAGCATCCCATACATACATACATGTCACATTATTCAACTGTCTGATTTGTGAGCTCTGGAGTACGCGCTTGAGTGTGATGACGCGAGATGAATACAAGGCGAGCAATCGCAGCGAGTCAGCAGTCAGCACTCAATCATAGCCAATAATAATAGGGCGAAACTGGAAGGGGAAAAGGATGGAAATGAAGCCTAACCCCTGGCCATCGTTACTAGGGCCCGTCTAACGATCGCTAGGGGCGGAGACCAAGTGGAACTTCCAGGGCTGGACTCTGAAGCCCTCCAGAGCGGCGTTGTGTTCGTCACTTGTGACGATGATTAATAATAACCAAGTCTAAGGCCCGAGGCTCCTTGGCTTAGGAGGGCTCGCCCGTTCGTTTCCTTGCTGCATTGACACCCAAACCCCAAACACAGTGCGAACAGATTTTCTACCTAAATGCAGTGCTAGCCAAATATTTTACTGGTCAAGCTGGTTTTAGTCTCTAGTATCTACAATATGGACGAAGAGATGGAAAATGAATTGTCTATACAAGAAGAAATGAAGTCAGTCAATCCGTACCTAGCGATCTTGTTGATATTCGATACCCCTCCTCAGGTACCTTGAACAGAGTTGGAGCACTAAGGTACTGTGTAAAACCAGATAATTATTTTTCACTAAGCCAGACTGCATGGATCCATTTCGGTCAAAATCAACTGATGTGATTCGATGAAAAATCGACATTTAAAAAAGTAACCCCACTACTGGTGTAATTTGGCTGTAACGTTGTTGAAAGTGTAAACATCCGTTGCTTTATCACTGGAACAGACAATAGTCTTTGTCTACTAAATAAGATTACTTCTTGTGTTCAGGCCATCGCAATGTGATAGATGCCAAGATCAGTACTTTCAAGTAGCAATAAGTAGTTTTTTCTTTGTTTCATATGAGAGAGCCTGAATCCTCCATACGTCAGGTCTTCCTCTCCTAGAGAAACCGTCTTATTTACTGCGGAGTTTCGTTGTTTAGAATGGCCTGTCAGTTGTCCGCTCATTCCCGGGCTAATTTGAGTGTTTCCCATTTGGGGTCCCGTCTACGGAGCAAAGTACCTGGTACGTGTGTTCGATGTTGTGTTGATTATTTCGGTTGCGTATGATGAAACTCCTTTTTATGAGTGGACCTCTGTTTTCTGACCATTCCTTTCTTGCTCAACACGGCCGCCTATCCCATGCCAATATTGTGGTAATAATATGATCATTTTTGACCATAATACTCCGTAAATAACAACAATTCTAGACGAATATCAAGGTTTGTCATTTTGTATTAATTTGCTTTGAGTGTCAAGGAGACTCGGGAACGGCCCAGGTACGAGTAGTAGTAACCAAGGTACAGCAACTCCCAATAATACCAAAATAATTCATCCATCAACATGATGCTGCTGCTTCAGTAATAATAACAATACTATTGTTATTATTACTATCATGATTGTTATTATTATGGTCATGGATCTGATGCTCTGCGCGTCTCTCTAAAGTCGATAATAATCATCTATCTCCTTTGATCTCTTACACGCGCTTCCTATTATCCTTATTATTCTATACTCTGTACCCCCAACCTCTCTGAGTGACTTACAGACTACATACAGTAGTAGTACATCCAATCCTGACCTATAACTCATCCGCTTCGTGTCTTACTTGCCGTTGCTTCAAAGGGGAGAAAGAAGGACAAAGTGCTTGAGTTATTTGCCCATGTCATCAGCATCATCATTCCCTTCCATCCTGCTTCAATATAATTCCGTCCGCGACTCTGCATCATCATCATTACCATTACACTGAATACTGTGTTTTTATCACTGGAGTTCCTGTGATCTGCGCCATTGATCCCCCAAACTTGGTCCGTTGTCGACCGCTTCTTCAGTCCCCACGGCCCCATCCAAAGCCTCCTTAGTTCGTACGGAGTACGTACTTAGTATTTTGGAGGCTTTGGAGCTAGACTAGCACAGCTGTCACCGCGTCAGGGGCTGCCTTACTCTTCCTCTCTCTCAGTCTCTCTCTCTCTCCCAAAGTCGAAATAATCTCCCAAAAGTTACGCTCTTTCAAAAAGTCGGTATTCGATATTCTTTCTTTTTCTCGTTTAGCAGTTCCCACCAGAACGGGTCCCGTGTTATCACTACAGTGATCACGGACGGTCCAATCCTCCGGGTCTTCCATCTTCCTTCCAGATCTTCCTCTCCTCCACCTTCGCTTGAACTACGAGATAGTACATACATACATGACCACCCCCTTTCCTCCCCTCCCTCTCCCAATCAATCGTTTATCCTGCATTCAATACATCTAACCAACCCCGCGCTCCCTTTGACTCGACTTTCCTTTTCTTCCCCTTCCTCATAATCAATGGGATTGAACCACATACTCCTTCGCTCCCTCAAGCTGAACTTGGTTACATCGCAGATGACGAGCACCTTCTTGCTTTGAACCATCTCGTCCCCCAAACTAAGGTCTATATCAATCCTCGGGACACTATCATAGTGTGACACCGTGAATGACCCATAGAAACCTTGGACTTTCGCCATTGAACAAAGCCTGGCACAGTCATCAACCCGTCCTTTGATTTCATCTGCTGGCAGAAGATATCAATCGAGTCAACATGACTGTCAGCTACGACTACCCGTCGCGGGTTCCTGCTGCCACTTCAATGGCTACTCTCGAAGACAGATTCGAAGTCATAAAGGAAGTCGGTGATGGCAGCTTTGGCAGTGTTGCAGTTGCTCGTGTACGAACAGCTGGCTCCAATGTTGCCAGGAGAGGGACCATGGTAAGGAACCCGATTGCGATGAAAATCAGCCCCTTCACGGCGTGGCTCCGTGCTGACGGTTTGCTAGGTTGCAATCAAGACGATGAAGAAGACCTTCGACTCTCTGGCCCCTTGCCTAGAGCTGCGTGAGGTTATCTTCTTACGGACTCTACCTGCTCATCCCCACCTTGTCCCAGCACTCGACATCTTCCTTGATCCTCTCTCCCGGAAACTCCATATCTGCATGGAATACATGGATGGCAACCTCTACCAACTAATGAAGTCCCGAGACCATAAATACTTGGAGGGGAAACACGTGAAGAGCATCCTCTATCAAATATTGTCAGGTCTGGACCACATCCATGCTCACCACTTCTTTCACCGTGACATCAAACCCGAGAATATTCTGGTATCGACATCTGCCCCGAACGACTCGGCCTTCAGCCGCTATTCCAATCTTGTCACTCCCCCATCCACTCCTCCGACTTACACCGTTAAGATTGCCGATTTCGGCCTTGCGCGCGAAACTCATTCGAAGTCGCCATACACAACCTATGTCTCAACTAGGTGGTATCGCGCGCCTGAGGTTCTCCTGCGTGCCGGAGAATACTCTGCGCCTGTAGATATGTGGGCTATTGGTGCCATGGCAGTTGAAATCGCTACCCTGAAGCCGTTATTCCCTGGTGGTAACGAGGTTGACCAGGTCTGGCGCATCTGTGAGATCATGGGCAGTCCTGGCAACTGGTACAGCAAGTCAGGCACTAAGCTGGGCGGTGGTGAGTGGAGGGAAGGCTCTCGTTTGGCTCAGAAGCTAGGATTCACATTCCCAAAGGTATGGACGTCCATCATGTTGGTGAAATGCGGGTGAAGTGCTAACGTTGATTGAACAGATGGCACCTCATTCAATGGAAAGCATCTTGCAGCCTCCTCACTGGCCAGCGTCTTTGAGCCATTTCGTGACGTGGTGCCTGATGTGGGACCCGAAGAACAGACCGACTTCCACACAGGCATTAAACCACGAGTACTTCGCAGATGCGGTGGATCCTCTGCGGCCGAAATCTTCCACTTCACGGCTGCTTGGCCGCAAACAGTCGGACAGGAGCTTCAGATCACCCACTCCTCAATCAAGCGACTCCCCCACCGTGTCATCAAAGCCATCGTGGTTCAGGAGATCGCTGATTGGAAGATCGGAAAGCCCAGCCCCAGCTTTAGAAAACGACCAACCTGTCCGACCGTCTGTCGTGTCGTACAACACTACCCCCGATCTGCAAGCCACCAAGACCAGACCCGCTGCCGCTAAGCGCGCCACGTGGGCCAACGGGGCTCCTATGCCTATCCTCCCTTCAATCCGACCTGTCTCTCCTTTGTCTAATGCAGTTACCGCTCAGGCGAGCTCGACTCTTAGTCACGGTGGGGATAATGCCCAGTCCGGTGCTGGCCGAGTGAGCAAGAAGATTGGCCGGCAGCTTTCTCTCAACTCACACGGTAACCACTATGCCGACATTCACAGGCAGGAGGCGGAGCGAGCGCTCAACGGAGCTGGAAATACGAACGCCACGCTCAACCAGAACCAGAAAGAGAGCTTCTTCTCTCACCTCCGCAAGAGGGCTCGCCGGCTCTCCGGTCGTAACCAGGCCAATTTGGCGACCGATGATATCGAAGCGAACGCTGGCTGTATGCCGTGGTCAAACCGTTCCTCGCTCGCTCTGGACTCTGTGAATGCCGGAGATGGGAAGCAGAATTCTGACCTGACCGAGTTGGATAAGGCTTTGCAGAGTGTCAAGTACTCGCTCGACTCGGCGGCTCTCGGAAATGTCCCTGTCCAAATCACTTCCACCGGGGACGTCAGCAAACGGCAGTCCATGCCCCAGGCCTCCATTCGGTCAATGACAGAGAGCCCAGTTTCAACCAGTGGTGCTCCCGGACCAATCTCCAGCCGGACGAGACGTGCGCTCCAGATGTCTTCTCACCCGGTCCACCGTTATGAGACCCCTGAGGAAGAGGACGAGCTCTTGGATGAGGTGCTGCATTCGGCAAGCAAGGCTGCTAAACGTTTGGCGCAAAGCGAAACATTGTCTGATGCTTCCTCCAACTACAGTCGCCAAGCTCCGGGCAACGACGGCTCCCGTCCCTTGCCCAGCCCCTATCCCACTCCATCACCGTCGGCAAAGCGTGACGGTGTGTCCTTTGGTCAACATGACTCGACTCCATGCAGACGAGGACGTCCCGGAGACGAGAATATGGACCATGCCAGCTCCAATCGTCAATGGCCCACTCCGCCTTACGAAGAACGGGATTGGATGAACTCGACATCTTCTGCTTTTCTGACAGAGTCAACATGCAAATGATCCCCTTGCAGAGGTCGTTTCTTATATTCTTTTTCTTCCTTTCGCTTTTTGAAACGTGCATCTTTCGGAAAACTAAAAGAAGAGAAAACGAGGTCATAATGCGCATTACCGGCTACCTCACCGCGCACGGCGTACTGGATCTGGTGTCTACCCTATTCACATTTTATCGGAGGAGTTCTTTTGTTTTCTTATATCCGTCATCAGGTTTCCCCTTCTGTTCCGCATATTTTATGCTTCATCACTTGGTTGGCATCGGTGCGCCCTGGGCTGGTTCATTTTTTCACTGGTTCTTTTCGTTCTCATACCCCCAAAGGCCTTTATAGATGGTCGGCCTCGCAACTCGTTTTCGGCATATCTTGTTTATCTTCTGTTCTTTCCTTTGCTATCTATATATTTCGTGGCATCTGCTCCCTTGCTCTGATATACCCTGATACCAAACGCGCGAGTCGCGAGATCTACCATCACTTCCTATATATACACATATCCTCCCATCAATCCTTGACTCCTAGCATTTCAGATCTTTCCTTTGTCCCACACTCTTTCTCTATCCCTTGTATATTCTATGGCATATAAATCCTCGCCTGTCATTCTTTCTGTTGCGCCTGGGGGAGGTGAATACGACTCGTTCGTCGAGTGAACCTTCCATTTATCCACTGTACAATTTTGTTCCACCATTCATTGACGGTCGTCAAAGGCCAAAGATTCTGTAATATAGTACCATTTGTCGGCTGCAAGCCCTACACTTATATATACATACGCACACCTAATGAAACAGACGGTGAACTTCTGTGATCTTGACCCTTCAGGAGGAGAGCTGTCTAGAACAAATTCTCAGAATAGGGTAGACGGGCTTGATATCAGTTTCAATGCAACTAGGGAGTAGGGACCGTGTACCTCTCTAGACCAAGTTGGTGACGGAGATCTACCGGAACAACAATTATCCATAATTCATCAGAATTTCCCCGAACAGTGCTTCAGATATCACGGCCGTCATTCTTGTATTATTGTGTCTCGTGAGACTTTTTGCGCCCGGTCGTCCTGTGGACCTGTTTTATTGATATCCTTTCATACCGACAATCACCATCGCGGCCCCGACGGCGCCCATTGGAGTCCGGGATAGCTAAATCTCAATTGCGCCTTGCTTCAGACTGGAAGCTCGATATTTTTACAGTCACTGAAGAAAACCCAGATACCCCATCCTCACTACGCTGCTTGGATCAGCAGTTCTTGCTCTTTCCTTTCTGAAAATTCACAGTCCAGCATGTCAGCCCAACGACAAGCCTCATCTGCCTCGCAGACTCCCCACCTATCACCAGCCGAACTTTCCTACCTCTACACCTCCCTCGCGCTTCCCGGCAGCCCCATTCGCCCAGACGGACGCTCACCCACACAGTTCCGACCCTTAACAGCAGAGACCGATATCCTCCCAGGCACCAATGGCAGCGCGCGGGTGGGATTCGCAGACGGCACGCAAGCCATCGTCGGAGTGAAAGCGGAGGTCGAGAAGACGGTCGTGGCGGCAGAGGCCCTGAATGTTTCGCAGTTATCGGCGGCGTCGCAGGATGAGGGCGCGGATGGCAAGGAAGGGATGAGTGCAGCGGGCGGGCACGAATCGTGGGTGCAGATCTCCATTGAGATTCCTGGGTTTCGGGATGATGATGCCTTGCCTGTTTTCCTGTCGGAGATGATGCGGGAGCCGTTGATTGAGTCTGTGTCGAGTGGGCAGGGAGGGGATGCGGGGATGGCTGGCGGTCTAAAGGGGAGGCTGGTCATTAACCGCCGCTGGCATTGGAGGTTGTATATTGATGTAAGGCACCTTACTGCCGGTGTATATGGCCGTGCGTTACCTGGTGCTTTTGTCGTGCTGATTTTCGGTCTCTTCACTACAGGTGTTGCTGCTATCACAGCCTCTATCGTACCCGCTTCCTTTACTCTCTCTGACGACGCACTTGGCGCTTTTGTCGACGAGACTCCCCAAACTGAAATCCACGGGCGAAGAGGATCCGTTCTTCGACGATGATTGGAACGCGGCCGAATATCTCTACCCTCGCCCGAGGGCCGGGAAAGCTGCTAAACCCTCACCTTCACAATTCGTTCGACCTCCGGTGACGCTGCTTGTCATCTCCGTGGCCGATAACATCATCTTCGATCCCAGCAGGGAAGAGATTGCCGTTGCAGATACCGTCTTGGCGCTTTCGGTCAGCCGCGACGGGGAGACTGGTAGTCTGAAGTTACTTTCTATGAGAACGATTGACCCTCCGTCCCGTCTGACACAGCCGGGCGTGCCGAACTCGGAGAATGTCGCTACGGTAGGGTCTTCCGCTGCTGCAGAGGATGCCGCTATCTTGAACCCTTCCACCGGCGAGGAGGAAGTTCCTGGAGTCTGGAGACCTCGACGTGGTGGGGTTAAAAGAAGTACGATCGCGCGCATGGTGAAAATGGTGTTGGAGAAGGGTGGTGTGGGTGAGGATGTATTAGAGGGACTAGAGGGAGTTTCCGTCGGTTGAGTCGATCATGCAGGTGATTGAAGAGAAGCTCTACGAAGCTGCCCTCTGCGGGCTCACTGTGTATCAGTCGTCTGATTCACGCAAGGGGCCGGGCTTATTCGCTTCAGTGAAATGAGCTCTGTGATTGCGAGGACGGATGGGCCGGCTCTGTGGGACAAAGGAGTCTGGCGCTTTAAATAAGGACTGATACGCCGGTTCTCCCGCTGCGAATGATGCGAAGAGAGACGTTATGACGAGAAGATATATCATGTACATAGAACAATGCATGGGTAGACGCAACGTCAAAAGCAAGCTTCGAAGCAATCTAATATACAGCGCTGATCGCGCATTCCTAACTCACCAAACTCAGAGCAGGATTTGCCTGGAACAGTCTACCAGATACCAAGCCACTTCTTGACAGGCCTCTTCTTCCCTTCCCAATCAACGTATTCTCCCGCGCCAGCCGCAGGAACATCAACCGCGACCGGCGACTGATCATCAACCACCTCCGCAGCCTCTCCCTTGGTCTTCTCATCCGGCTCCTCCAACCCATGCGCAATCCGATACTGCCGCCTCTTCTCCGCATCCTCGACACGCTTGAGCCGCTTCTCCCTCGTCTCCATCGAGTTATGCTGGACATGCATGCGGAAGACGGCAAGCGCCTGCCCGACCGTGTCGATCGGGTGAGTCAAGAGCGCAGACCACGGCGGGAGCAAGTGCGCGTACGGCGAGCTGTGCTTGAAGTTCGTGGTGAAGGTGAATGTAGCCAGGGAGGTGAGGACGCCCTATGTCAAGTCGTCAACCATTGTCCTGTCCTTCTCAAAGAGTGCAAAAGAGGGAAAAAACCAACCATAGCAATCCAGATATGAATCCACCGACTCGTCAAAAACTTGTACATGATCGTCCCCTCGGGCGGAAACATATTCGGGTACTCTCTGTGCTTCTGCTCCTCCTTCTCCTTCTCCGAGAGGCGTGGGCCGGGGTAGTTGATCGGTCCGGGGCTGACCACCCTGCCATTGCGGGTCTGCACCACCCGGCGCGCGGGGTGCGAGGGTGGTCGGAACTTGTCTGGTTGGGCGAGCACGCGCGGTTTGCTGCTGTTGTCTGATGAGGCGCAGCGGCGTGACGAGGGGATTGTGGTTGCGAGGCTGCGTGGGTTGCTGCGGCGGGTTAGGGCGTGCAGGGTTCGAGGGGAGGGTATCCCGCGCGGGAGGAGGAATTGGGGAATTGTTATGGATGCCATTGTGTATGTCCGGCGTAGTAGAGGGTTTAAAGAGGGTATGTTGTGGAGAGGCGCTTATACCCCGTGCTTTGGTGTCTCTTGTCCGCTACATTTTAGACTATTATTTTTTTCAGCCAGCGATGTTGATTTGATGTCACGTGACTGGGTATACGGACAGCAGCAGTTTCTGCTCCTGCTTCATGGCCATGACGGTGCTACCTGATTTTCCAATACTAATAGTTTTCTTTTATGTGAGGTAGATATAGAACCAAATAAAAGAACATTGTGTTCGGCATATATCGATCCAGATCGCCCTATGTGTTGAGTTCAATAGAAATCTCTCGTTGTATGCCCTGACGCCTCAGATTTCAGGCCGTCAATCGCATCGGACCACTTCCCGGCGGAGCGGAATTATTTCTCTGAAAGAATTTGGGTCGGCGATCTAGCGGGCAAATGACGACGCAGCCATTTGCAACCTCAGGAACTGGTTCCGGCTGCAGAGTGATGCAGAACCGGTATGTTCGCGAAACGCTTGGAAGGGTCTTATCTACGATGAGATTCAGGAAACATGGTGAGCGCATGTTAGTAGGGACCATCTTTCGCATTTGTATGGTCTTCATTTTCCTTTGACTTGGGCCTGAGGCGGCTTCGCTTGGAGACAGTGTCTGAGCTTGCGATGAGATCATAGTCTACGTGATGTTGGCGATTGCCATTGGGAAGGCAAATCGCGATGGAAAAGAATATGAATGCTGAATCTGTTTTGATACAGATATCCATTCTCTGCATCAGATTATAGAATAATAACGGCCTTCAGTAGATCTTCTATCCGTACTTCGTACTCCGTACTTCCATACAGATGCCATTGACGTAGGCAGAACTAAAATACACACCGGCAATTTCCCAGTGTCCCGACAGCGCCCGTTTCCAGTTGAATCATCACGGATCTGATTGGCGGATGATGAGATCACGGGAGTTGCCGGGGGCAAGGCCGGCCGCATCTACAAATTCCGCCCGCAAGTTTTTCTCCCTGCCAGCTTGCTCCATTTCTCCCCAATTGATTCTCCAGACATTTTTTTGGATTCCTCTGTATTCCAATTCACCTTGTACAAACCCATTTTCAATCTCATAATCTTCATTCGCATCTACCTGTATATTCAAAATGGGCAAGGACGAGGGTTTCGCTCCTGGTAAGCTTATCTTTTGTCTATTTCTCGCGGCTTCCCGGTTTCGCTCTCATGGGAACCTGCCATCATTCACTGGAACTGCGATGTCCTCTCGTATCTTCACTTCAGAAGACGTCCAGTGAATGATGGCTAGGTCTGGGTGGGAGAAGAGCGCTCTTCTCAACCTCAACACCCACGCTGGTAGCAAGGGTCAGCTGGTATCGCAATCGTTGCATCTCGTCGTCACACTTCAAACATCACTCAAACCGGTGTCTACAATTCGCACGAGCACGCCCTAAGCAAAATGACGAGCTTCGATACCTTCTGCCTCCTCACTACCATTGACATGCGCGAAGCCAAACTTGAAGCGGCGGAAAAGGCCAAACAGACGGCTAACATTATCGCGACTCCAGGTGACGCTAAGAAGGGTGCCAAGCTCTTCCAGGTGAGTACAGAGCATGACCATAGTATCTACTTGGATGGCGACTAAGATGCTCTCTCTAGACCCGTTGCGCTCAGTGCCACACTGTCGAGTCTGGCGGTGCCCACAAGGTCGGCCCCAACCTCCACGGTCTCTTTGGCCGTAAGACCGGTTCGGCCGAGGGCTACTCCTACACCGACGCCAACAAGCAGGCCGGTGTTACCTGGGACGAGAACACTCTGGTATGTTTGCCAATTTGCACACTTGCTTGATAGAGCCATGCTAATGCGCCTCTGCAGTTCGCCTACCTTGAGAACCCCAAGAAGTTCATTCCCGGTACCAAGATGGCCTTCGGTGGTCTGAAGAAGACCAAGGAGAGGAACGACCTGATCACGTATGTTTTCTGCAGAAAGCTCACTCTGCCCTGTTTGCCATTGCGGGCGCTAACTGTTTCTCTTTCTACAGCTACCTCAAGGAGAACTGCTAAACGTGTTCACCTGAAAAGTCACTTGTCCCTTAGACCTTGTCCGGGGGACTCTGTCGTGCCGATCCTCCTGTGGTAAAAGCAGATGCACGGCAGTTCGACGGACAGGGCATGTACTATTACTACAACCTTGTTTAAACGCAATAGACCTGATATTTTCTGTGTGCTGGAACATGGCGGATATCATAGAGTCCTAGCGTTCGGAGTTGTCTATTATCCTTTGCATGGTTATGTTTTTACTTCGCATTTCTGTACCATGACCATAATGAATTAAGAGCTCTCCTCTCATGATGACCCTTCTTCCAGTTGCTTCCAGATACCGGCTGTCGGCCCACGTGCGTCATTGCTCGTCACGTGTTGGTGTAGGCGCCTGCTGACGACAAGGTGGATTTGTGCCTTGCTGCCTGAAGGAAGTTACACATCCATCTTGTGATTCTCTTGTCTTCCCCAGCCCGTTGATGATTCGTGGATATTGACACTTAGTTTCAGGTTTACTCTTAGCTCCAGCGATATCGAGTCCGTCGCCTTCCAAGCTCGTCCTGCTGTTCGCCAGTCTGCGGTTTGCGACTCTCCTCGCCAATACAACAGCCATCTGCTGGGCGATCCCTGCAGCCATCATCAGTCATTGTTCCCTGATTGGTCCGGTCCGCAGGCCACGCTGTTCGTCTGGTCTAGCTCTGAGGATGTCCTGCTAGGTACATCCACTGGACTGTGAAGGTAGAATATGATGCTAGACTGGAGACTACGATGGCGCTGTACGGTACAGTACAGCTGGGATCATGGGCACATGATCCTCGGCTGGTCGATTTGATTGGTCCAGCCACCCTCTGCGCCCCCTCATCCTCGCGATGGACCAATCAGCATGAAGCTGAGGTACCCTCTTCCCCCTCTGGTACCTAAGGTACCCGTACGGAGTTACCAGAGCAGTTACCAAGACCTTATCTGCCTTGATAAACGCTGTACATCGGCCAGAAGCAGGAGCATACTTTATCTGAGATCGGATTCCCCTCCTTGTAACTTGTCTAGGGTAGAACGCGATCAAGTCTTCAGGCATACATTCCATACCAGAGATTCATCCATTCTTGTTGGCTGAAATCCATCAGCGCGTCTTCCGTCTACTCTGAACTAACGTGTGTGCTTCTACATCTTACAGACTGAATTGAATTTCCCGGGGAATGTGCTGGTCCGTTTGATGCAAGCGTCCTGTTTGTATGTACCTCCCGGGCCACCTACAGTACACTTTGTCCTAGGCATCGACAGGCCAGTGAGTGACTTGTCGCTCTACAGTTAGTCAGAATTAGCCATTCGGGTTCGGGTCCTCAGGCATCAAGGCTCCCCCTCCCTCCCTCCACTGGACCTCGCGCAGCGCATTCCCATGTCTTGCATCTTTCCATTGCTGCTTCTTGCATCCGACTTGCTAAACTCTTTGCTTCTAATCCGAACTTCTAATTCTTTGCCTCGTCGTTTATCTCCGACAGCACATAGCTCAGATCTCACCGGATCTTAGCGCGCTTGCGACTAACCCCTCCTTCAAGCTTTCTACCAACCATCGCTGTCTCAGAGCTGCACCTCGAGTTGTCGCTTTGACAGCGCACTGACTGAAGTGGCTTTACAACTTCGCTTTAGATTGTGCGCAACGCCGTCCATCATGTTGGACGAGCTGGATAACGTGTTTGATGACCATCCGTCGCTGGATGCGTCGCTAGAGGACTTTGAGAACAACAGCAATGCTCATCGATCTCCCGTATTCGGCCTCCCCTCACAGCATTCCGGGTTTCGATCAGAGGAGTCGGAAGGTGAGGAAGAGGATACCGCTCCGAACGGTGAGCGCTGGTCGCCTCCGGGGTTTCGCAGATATGATTACGTTCAAGGTAGCGGGTGGTATCGCCATCAACCCTATTTGCGCAAAGGCGAGAATGATCGGCCGGTGCTGAAGCCGACCGTGGGAGTGAGCCCGTCGCAGTCGCGCGAGGCTAGCCCACAGTACGAAGATGCGAACGAGACACCCGCAGTAAAGAAACGCAGCGAGTCGGCCGACACAGTGGATGCGACCATCGCTGCCAATGTACCGTTACCTGCGGATACGCCGCTCAAGGGACGGTCCCCGAGTCCGGGACCGGCGCACAAGACCAACCCCGCGGACGAGGGATTGGATTTTGGGCCGGAGAATAACTTGAGCAATTGTAGGCTTTATCTTGGTTTGCACCCTTGACCAGCAAGCTGGCGCGGGATACTAATAGGTGGACCTTCTCTCAAGATATCCGGTTTGCTGTGCGCGCAGAAGTCCAGCATCGTGAACCATTTGTCGCATTCTTTAGTTACTTGCGATCCAAGTTCGACAAGATCACCAGTTCCAAATCCAACACCACACTCTCCATCGTGATTGCGCTTCTGTCCATCGCATTCATGCGCGCATTGTTCCTACCTAATCTCCCTCAATCAATTCCGGATCTCGTGAAATTGTCAAGCTTTGCGCGATCCTTTGAGCCTCTCATCTACTACTCGGAGAATGGAGTGCAGCAGATTGGAACGTTGCAGGAGACCGGAGTTGCTGTCTGGGACCTGAGTGAATCCGTCCGCGGTACCAATATGACCAGCGCTCCGGTCATTGTGCGCCAGCTCGATGAACTGTCCGAGTCGCTAAAAACGTTGTCGCTGGAGCTGACGCGCTTTTTCGCCAATGTCGACTCCGACGTCGACTCGATCCTGATAGTGATGGACTGGGCCAAAAGAGAGCTGGAGACTTTATCGTCGCAACCCCCAAGTTCTCTGCCATCCATTGTTCTCGACAACGTGCATGATCTCCTATCACGCCTTGGCACGCTGGAGCGCCTGTCCGCCCCAAACGGTGATGCAAGTAGCGGCCAGCTGACAACCACCCCAACCACATTCGGTCTCGTCGTGACGGCCGTATTGGGTCAGACTTCCGCCCAGCGGACACGGGCCACTCTCACGCGAACCTTCACGGAGTTCCTATCGGTCCTTGAAGAGTCCATCAATAGCGAATTGACCCATTCAACTGCGCTATTTGCTCTCTTTGAGTCAATAGATCGCCAATTTCTGAATCTGCAGCGCACCGTTGTGCGCGAGTCGGACGCCCAGGAGCGTGCCGAGGGGGAGATGCTGAGCTCCCTCTGGACTCGAGTCCTCGGTCCTGATGCCGCTGTGGTGCGCAAGTATGAGAAGAACAAGCGCCTGTTGGCCAATGTGCGCAGCCGCACTGTCGCCAACAAGCATCTACTGATGGACCACCGAGGCCGTCTTCTGACACTCAAAGTCAACTTGGAGACCCTGCGACGGAAGCTGGTCAGTCCCCTTGTCCGCCGCAACGACTCTGTGAGTTTTGTCGGTGCGGTCGAGGGAGGCAGCAGTCGCAGTAACGGACGGATGCTCGGGCCAGTTGAAGCGGTCATCGAAGGCCAGATCCGCGGGCTGGAGGGCACTTACGAGTACCTCCGCTCCGTCCGAGAAAAGCAAAAGGCCAAACTCATGGAAATGGTATATGGAGCCGGGCGCAAAATCCCATCAGCTTCCATGTTAGCAGACGGATCGGACGCTCTAGGGTCAGATACCATCGAAGGGGTCTAACGCCGCCAGAGGAGGTGCAAGGGGGTTAACCCCCTGTTCATACCACGCATCTTATGTCTGTTGTTCTCTCCTCCTTTGGTTTAATCACCACGGCGTTTCATCTTCCTGCAGGCAATACACTCGGCGTTCTCGGTCGATCATTCCCTCGACATCGGGCGTCATCATGGTATCTGGTCTGGTCTGGGTTGGCTTCCGTCCACGAGTTTATGAACTCGTCTCTTCTTTTTCTCCCATTTCCCGGCGAAACTGAGGTCAAAAGCAGAATAGACGAGTGGTCTTTTGGTTTCTTTCTTTCTTTTCTGCTTTTCTTGGATATGGAAAGGGCTGGTGTTCTGTGATTGGATTCCGTTCTTTCAGAATACATACAGCAGGTAGGGTACGGATGGCGCTTATATTGGTTTTTTTCTGTCTTGCGGATGCACTCTTTCGTTCTTGGCATATGATCTAGCATGTACGGGGCATTTACAACTCAGATACTCCAACCACTTTTCAGGTGCGATCTAGATGGTAATTTCCGAGATTTCATTTTCGCAGTAAGATGTACAGGTATTGATCAGATCCAAAAGATGACCCGGTCCCACCAGCGAAAGAGAATAGATGAATCGAGAAGTATTGACAGAAATGAATCCGTTATGGTATGACTTGTGTTGGATGAAAGAGAATCCCATTGAATTGCGCCCCGAAAACCAGACAAAACCCCATAGAACTCCGTTTCGGATGCTTGTGTGGAACCTTCAAGACTACCCTTTCTTTCTTCTCCCCGCTCCAATCACTTTTCATGTTCATTTTCAGTTTTAGGCGGTTTAGTTTCAATTTGTGAAGGTTTGAAAGGATACTGCCTAAAAGCCGTACCCACCGCCACCGTACGGCGTCGCACCGTAAGGAGTCGCCGCGCTGGCTCCCCAGGCACTCGTGCCGCCGTTGGCGTATGCTGTGAACCCGCCGTCCATGCCCTCTGGCGGCTCGTAGGCGTCGGGACTGCGGACGCCCATCATGTCCTCGTCTTCGGGGAGGCCGTTGCGGCCGCCGTTGCCGGCGCCGGAGAGGGAGGAGATGACGGTGGCGAGTTTGCGCTGGAGGACGATGATGCCCTGCTGGATGATCATGTCCGGGTCGAGGTTGCCGATGCTTTCGACGTCGATGTAGAAGTTGTTGGGTTGCGCGTCGTAGTCGAAGGGTTGGTCGGGGGGCGCGGCGTGTTCCCAGGCGGCGTTTGCGGAGACGGGCCTACGTGAATCATTAGCGACTGCAGCCCGGGGTTTGATTTGTAGCGTTAGATTGAACGAGTGCAGAAGAGAAAGTAAACGTACCATTCCTTGATCGGATCCTCCTCGTACCAGTAATCCACATGCCGGAGGTTATTGTGCGGGTCATACTCGAACCCAACAGCCGCAGTGGGCGCCCACTTGGCATGCTCCTTCGCTATCCCCTTCTTCGCGATACAGGTCATCTTGAGCTCCTGCCCTCGCCGCAGCTTACAGATCAGAGGGCCCTTCCCCTCCGGATCCGTGATAACGGGGCTCCCCACCCACTCGTTCGGGCGCTCGCCGGTGACGACCAGATCCCGCGCGTAAACAGGCATGATCTCGTCGCCTGTGCAGCGCGCGTGCAGTGTGAGGGTGACGCTGCAGTGCGCGCAGCGCTCCTCGCAGTCGCAGTCGCGGGTGTACTCGACGTCCTGGTCGCAGTTTTTCGAGTTGAGGGGGATGAGGCCCAGTCTGTGGGCGAGGAATTCGTCGGGGAGCACCGAGGTGTTCTTTTCGACTTCGACCAGGTCGATGGCCATCGTGGGGACTTCGGCGAGGATGACTCGGCGGAGGGAGTTGGCGAAGGCGAGATCGACGGAGCTGAGTTTGAAATCGACGCGGTATGGCTCGGCCTGGACCCCCATCAGCAATGTCTCTCTTGCAGTTTTGCCTGTTTCAGCATCCTTCAGAGACAGCTCGAACACACCTCTCTCACGGTCACCTGGGGCCCAGTGGGCTCAATGTCCATCTCATAATCCATTTTGGCGATGAGGCAGTGTTGCTGGCCGCCGACCTTGATTCTCGGTAGTTGAATGCTATACTCGGCTCATGCGACTCTGATGAACCACAGTGTGGCCTGCAACTGTGGCTTGAAAGTCTTTTGTGAAAAGAAGACTGTGTTCAGTGGTTGTTGGTAACTGCAGGGAGCTCTGGGTTTGGCTTTGACCGATGCACTTTCCGCCTTTTGGCGCTTTGCCTAATTAGGCATTATGAGTAGGCACTTCGCCCGTATACAATGTTCCGCTTCGATTCAACTTTCCTAGCCCTTGTAGAGAGGTATTCCTAGTTGTTAAACGAGAAATTCAGATGCAGAGTAGGTTCTTGATAAAGTCTAGACACTAGGGCAATTCCCAGTTCCTGAATTCTGCAAGTTTTCCAAGCTATTATACATAGAAGCCAAAGGTATAGGAAGCCTACTATGGGCTATGGATGCACTGTGAGCCATCTAATATTACATGCGGATCCCGGGCTGTTAATTTTGCTGGTATTCAACATCCAAGATCGCACGAGCAGGCCAAATAGCAAGAGTTTCAGCAAAATCAATGCGTCACTGTCTCAATGGCTGTATCCAGTAGGCATCCACCAATCTCCGTGTAATAGGGATACGGACTGTTGCCTCTCCCTTGACTTCCGCTGAACGACCAGAATTAGCCAATTAGCAGGTTGGTATCAAAGTAGCCCAGCGACAACGACTCCACAAAAGACTTGTATGCAACCCCAAGCCAAGTCCAAGTAACAGCAACAGCAACAAAAAAAATTGCTTTTCCGTCCGCACCAGCAGTAGCAAGCTGTGCGTCTAACCTTCTATACTGATGAACCGTCGAAGATTCTATAGTGATGAGCACGAAGAAATCGGGTTATGCACGAAGCCATCAAGCCGCCGCCCGCTTGTGCCAAGCAACAAGATACAAAGACTCTGAACTCCGAGGCTGTGAGACCGACCATGAGAGGTAAAAATCCCAAGTGACACAGATGCAAGCGAAAAACCAAGACAACGAGTCGAATTTTGAGTAGAAAATCGTATCAGTTCGTAACAAGATCAAACGCTGACAAGCAGCGATTGACCATCTTTTCTCGTCCGCCCGGAGGAGGATGAGCAAAGGCAAAGCTCCTCTGCTATCTCTTCATAGAACTGCGATTTAAAGCCTCCAGGAGCTCCGGACGGCCTGCAAGAGCAGCGGCGGCTTGTGCATAAGTAACCCATTGCCGTTTCCGCTTGTGCATCTCTGGCCACTGATCTTCTTCACGATCGACCGTCACCTCAAAAAACTGGTACGACGCCTTGGGGGCACTCGACGTCAGAACGGATGACGGACGCATATCTGGGATCAAACCCAGATCTTTGTGGACCGTGCAAATAACACCGGCCTCTTCCCAAGCCTCTCTGCAAGCGGCGTGTTGCGCGAGTGCCTCATCTGTCTCCCATCCTCCTTTGGGGAGGACCCAACCACCTCCTGTGGACTGAATCATGAGCACCCGCGTTTTGTCATGAGAAAGCGGGACGACACCCGCCACGAGCCTTTCGCCTTTGGAGCCGTAGCCTAAGGGTTGAGTACAAGTTAGTTTTTGTTGGGTCTGGAAGCTCTTGATGATGATATATTTTGAGCTTCTGCGTAGACAACGTCCGCAGGCCTCTAGGGACGGTGGACTCACGTTGGTTTTTCCGCCCTACGCGGGACTCCATTGAACGAGATTGTTCCACCATTTTGGACATGTTGATATATATATATATATCAAGCGTCTGTGGGAAAACGCTTGTAGAAGGATCGGAGAGGAAAGGAATTGAGCGCTCGTCAATGACAGCTGATGCCGTAATCTTCAGGCACCAGAGGGTATAAGAATAGTAAAGGCAACGAAGGAAAAAACTAGGGCTTCCGGGTATAGCCCGGGAGCTGCTCAATTCCAAAATGACCGGGGGGTCTCAAACAGGAGCCCTGGCCTCAGTAAAGGGCCGTTTGGGAGTGGAAATCAGTGTAATCCCAGACCGTCGACCTTGCCTTTTTTTGGAGAAGAGGAACGAGGCGGTCGAGGGAAATTTTTTTGGGGCGACTGAGAATAAATCCTGCGGAGATGAAAGAGAGGAACTAGGTATTCCCGTTCACTCCCGTAGCGGACGGGAACCTCAAAGAAGATGTGAAGGTGACAATAGACATCATTCAGGAGGAATAAGTATATAGGGAGAGAATAGAAGAGGAAATGGGAGAGAGTGTGAGAGGAACGGAGGGGGAGTAGAGGCAGCTTGGTATAATGGCGGCGCGGTCCGGCAGGAAGTACGGAGACACTACCTAGGTAGAGTATGGGTATTTTGGTAATTGCTGGTAAGGTATTGACCAGCAGTCGGCTGCTGCTGTCCAAATGGTAATAATACCACAGGTATTGACAAGACTTACCATAGTACTAAGGGTAGGATTCTTTTAGGGCCCCTAGGCCCATGGTTTGGTGTCAACGCCCTCCTACTCTCGCCTGGAGGGGCTTCTCCAAGGGCGGGTACGCACAGTCCCAGTTTGGCGCTGTATGCAGGTCATCCCATTTGCGGTGGCCGTGAAGGTGGTATGGATACGGAGTCGTAATACTAATACCGTCAGGTAAAATTTGTCTCCAGTCATTATCAAAAGTAGAGGTTCAGGGCTTTCTTTATTTTGCCCCTACACAGGGTGATACTCCGTACATTAGTTGTGTCGATTGAGTCCAGTTCGTAAGGCAGGTAGAGGAGCAGAGGAGCCTCTAATGCTGTGGAATTCTTCTTACCTGCCACGGCGCATGTACTCTGTAGTTTGCTACTACGTACCTTAGGTATGAGACACAGGTGCCACTAAGGAAGAGATGATGTTCTCCCTATGGATAAAATTGCCTAGCTCAACCCTCCCGAAGGTGAAAAAAAGAGATAAAAGTCAAAATAAAGTAGAAGATACTCTGGAAACATCTGAATGATCAATCTACTTTAACTAGTCTATGGCTTTGACTTTGACTAACTAGGTAAACGACGACGACCGTCACATGTACAGGAAGCTTAATGCGGGAATGTACTGCAGATTCCAGTCTTGCATCCACTGTTCAAAGTCAAAACAGGACGGAGAGAGAACCTTGATTCTATTCAAAATGGGGTCTCTAAACTTAGCAGTTATTAAAAAAGAGAGATTGGACACTGAAAAGTTGGCTACATCCATATGATTCTACATGGTTGTCCAGAGGATAGTGTACCCCTCCGTACAGAATACTCTGTATAGTTTCTGTATTCTTCTGTCGGAGAAAAGCCGAAAGAAACCCGTCGTCGTCTTGCCTCTAGCGCAGTAGGCGCGTCGAGTTGTCTCGTTTAATTTACATTAATACCTTTTACCCTCCATACGTATATGGACCCAGCTTATTATGCTTCGAACCAAGGCCGTAGATTGGGTACCAAGCAGCAGGAGCACACTTGCATACATTAGCCACTCAAAAACGCGATCCAAGCATCGGATGCGGGGCGGAGCAATCCAGTCTGGTCCAAGAGATCCCGATCATCAAGGACTACCTTTTGGCATGCTCAAGGAAATCAGACGCTTTCATGATGGCCTTGAAGAAACACTTGAATACTCTTATGAAGTACTGGTAGCATACAAGGTACATATTGAATGACTGTATGTTTGCTGCATGACCCCCAACCCTTGAAGTGCATGTCTTCCTTAGCTTAGTGGGGAGACCTGGACACTTTTCTGCAGTGGGTGATTGAGTTGTAAACTTTGAGAGCCAAAAACCTAGGGACGTGCGTAGATCCGGAGGCCGTCAATAGCCCAGGAACTTGAGGATCGCTGTGTTAGCAATTGGAGTCGGATGACAACGCAGCAAAGATCCGTAGCCAGTGCGGATCCTTGATCTCTCCGAGATCCTAGCAGGCTAGCACAGACGAATGATGTGGGTAGTGATAATGCCTAGACGTTGGGGATATCCGCACGTGAGGTCACTGGCTGAATATGCATGTAGACGTAGTAGTACCTTGAGTGGCACTTGTGAATCAAACATCAAGGGTTCAGGTTAATAGTGCTGTTCAGGTTGCTCTTTAGACTCAGAAGACTGTTTAATTATTGGAGTCTTGAGTTCTCACACTCGTGGTAGCAGCCCATGGAGATCCCGCAGATAATGAAGGTCGACACTTGGCCAACTTCCAACTCGAGACATGAAAAGGTTAGTTGTGGTACCTGTTAATCAGCCCAGGTACACTGATCATAATTACATACGCTGTATTGTGATACACATTATAACATGATGTATTCTAAGTACAGGATACGCTGGCTGACCATACAGTACAGGGACTATGGAAGCTTCTCCCGTTCGGCCGTCAGGAACCACAAGCTGTATACGTCCATGCTGTGGAATGAGAGAACATCATCAGAGGGATGGAAAGTGCAATATCGAATACGTTCACATTTCGTAGCTGATTGCTATATGACTGATGCAAGAACAAGTTCTTGCTTGTCGTGATCCTGGAACCAGAGACACCTGTAGTGGCGAAGATAGCATCAGATAGAGTCAAAGTCACCTTTAAGCCTCCTGCGGCACATCCAAGAAATCAGTAGAAATGACAGGGATAGTTAGTCCTTACATATGCAGCGACATGGGCTTTAGCCTCTTCTAGAAGCATCATGAACGCCCTTTTCCTCTTGAGCTGGACTGTACTTGCAGGGTTGGTTCTTCATGCTGCCGCCAGTCAACATGTCATCCCAAAGTCATGTTGGCAATGAACATGCAGTCAGTGTCTGAGCTGTGCTTCTCAAATAATATAGAGCACCTATCTATGTATCAGACTGGATAACTCAGCTGCTCCTCAGGACATGCAGTACTTTGCGGATAGTGGTCATGAGGATGAATACCTAAGGCTGCTTCGTAGAGGCTCCATTCCGCTAATAAAATCGTACACCAGTTGACTGGCCGTAGTGAGCAATCTCCTCTATTCTACTCCAACAACAACATCTCCATCATCTCATCATCTCCAGTCCGTTCTCCATTCTACGATCAACATCATCGTCGGGATCTAACTGCAGCGTGGCCAACTCATCGTCGTTTGAATAGACCAACTAGAGTCCATCCTCGTGGCTCGCTTTTCCTATCTCGCATCTCCAACTCCCGTTATTTCTTCTCTTCCCGCCTTGAGCGCTGGCAATAATTTAATTGATCCGCTACTTCCATCGCAATTTTCTCTTTGAAAGATCCGATTGACCTATTATTTCACCTGCGTACCTACACTACAGCCCTCAACATGGAAGAAGACGACTCCGTGGAGACTCTGGATCCCCCCGTTGACGCCGAACGCGCGAGGCAGCTGTCACTCTTCCGACCTCTAGGTGAGGAGCCAGTCAGAGCAGTGTGCCTTTCCCCGTGCATCCATCACTGGTCATGATCTATCCGCCTCTTCTTGCGCTGCCCCTCCCTTGATGTATTATTGAAATTTGCCCCTCATCCTCCGCGCCATTGCTCTCAGTCTCATGTCTCTCATCTTGGCTTCCATATTCTAGTCTAGCCTTTTGAAGCTTTGGATCTGGATCATGTTCCCCGATGACCATACACCGCTTGGAACGCCTTGCTTTTCTTCCGCCACTATATGCTTACTTATGACTGTCCCTATGACTAACGATATCCGCATACAGGATACCAGCGCAACTCATGTGGTTACTGCAAATCTGATAATGGAAGTGAGTGGATCACCTGCCCCCCTTCCTATTGCCATCATTCTCTTCGGCTCTTAGCGCTGCTTGAATACCTTGGCTGATCAACCGATGCAGCCGCTGCCTACTATACTAGTTCCCTTTCAGTACGCCCGGAACATTACGATGTCCTCGTCAATCGCGGTTGGAGAAGGTTGTACTCGCTCACCTGCATGCAGTCAACATGCAATCACCTTCGCAGCGCATTGCTAACATCTGTCTAGATCGGGAACGCTCTACTATAAGCAGAATCTGCAGAGGTCATGTTGTCCGCACTATACGCTAAGGTGCATACCCTGTCCTTTCCGCTAGTATTGTAGCATTAGACGCTGGGACTGAATTGTTGCAAACTCTAGACTTGAAGCATCCGCTTTCAAACCGAGAAAGGATCAACGCAAGGCTGTCAACCGCTGGACCAAGTTCGTTCTGGGACCAGAATACATCCGTAGGGCAGCCTATTTGTGCCCCAAGACGAGAGAGTGAGTACTCGTAGTTTCCTGTGCAGCGCTGCCGGGACCGTGCACGCATAAACTTACAATTTATTCACTGTTCAGAGAAAAGAAACATCGAAAATGCAATTTCGATCTGCTTACCGCGGTTCATGAGGCCGAGTACAGCAACGTCAAGCGGCCCATTGATCCGAAGACGAAGAAACTGCTGGAGCCAGCCCATCGGTTTGAGGTCAACATAGAGGGAGACTCAATTTCCCAGGCCAAGTCAGCATCGATCGAGCCCTGGTGTCGTTTCGTAGGCTAACCGGTCCCAAGGTTCGATCTCTTCGTCAGATATCAAACCAAGATCCACAAAGAAGACGTATCCAAATGGAAACAGAAGGATTTCAAGCGATTTTTGTGCTCAGGCATCAAGAGGTCTCCCGCAGATGCAAAGTCTAAAGAACGAAAATTGGGATCTTGGCATCAATGTTACCGACTCGACGGGAAGCTCATAGCGGTTGCTGTTTTGGACTTGATGCCCAGTGGTGTGAGCTCTGTCTACATCTTGTGAGTTTGACTTCATAGCCAGTCTCTGAGCCTGTAGCTGAGAAGTCTAGCTATGATCCGGATTATGAGCATTGGGAGTTTGGCAAGCTCAGCGCTATGAGGGAGATTGCTCTTGCGCTGGAGGGGTCTTACCAATACTATTATATGGGTAGGTGACCCTGGTTTTGGCAGTAGAGAGAAGGGGGTACGATGATTGACGACTGTCAGGGTACTACATCCACACATGTCAGAAGATGCGCTACAAAGGCGCGTTTCGACCACAATACGTCCTCGGTAAGGATGACATCGGGCATCAGGGCCAGTAACGACGAATGCTGATTCAATTTCAGACCCCGAGAGCTACACCTGGGACCCGCTTGACGGGGAGCTAACCAAGAAGCTGGATGAGCGTCCCTACGTGTCTCTTTCCCGCGACAGACGCTTGGCCGCGCAGGGCCTGCCAGAGTCTTCAGAGATCGAAGCCGCAGAGGAAGAGATCAATGACGAGGAAATGTCTCTGTTTGACCTGCACATGCCCGGAGTGATGACCCTCGATGAGGTAAAATCGCTGGATTTGGACCATTCGCTCCTCCTCGTGCAAGGCTCGCTTGTTCATATGATGGTAAGACGCTTTCGTTACTCGCATCAAACCACGTCCGCTAACATGGTTGAACTTAGGATCTCGTAGGATGGGAACGAATGCCTATCGATAACCCCCAATCCGTCAAAGGCATTGTCGCCGAACTCGCCGCGGTGTTGGGTAGGGAAGTTTTTAAGGATTGTGCGGTGGTCTTATTTGATTAATAGCCCCTGCGACTATGTTTGCGTGAGACATTCTCAAAGGTATTACTACTGGGATAATCTACGTAGATAGGAGCGATGCAGTGGTTTGACCAATTCGTATGTATGACACTATGTACTAGCTCGAAGTCTCGTGTCAGAGTAAAGTATAGAGCAAGTGAGTTCATAAACAATGCTTCGTGAAATCAAATCCCCCCCGGAGACGCCTTCCATGATGATACAGTCACTGAAAACCGAAATGCTGCCACGGCAACAGAATACCCCATGCATGCCAATATCGATAAAGACACCCAAATGCAACGTTATAACGACCAAGAAAAGTAATCACTGCATCAGCTCAACCGGCGGACGCGCCGTCTTCGGAGGCAGCTTCTTAACCGACATATCAATGGGACTACTCATCTCGACATCCTCCTCGTCGGACTCGACAGTCGTATCCTCAACCATCACGGCCGGCAGACCGGCACTACCACCGTGATCCTCAGGATTGTAGATCAGCGTACTACTCCGACTCCGCTGCTGCGACATGGCGACGGGCCAGCTCCCCGTCCTCTTCTCGTCGGAGATCGACATGGGCGTCCCGGGTTCAACAGGCCCAGAAACAGGGGCCGATTGTTCGGTCTTGAGCTGCGCAAGCGCCTGGGCCAGATCACTGGCGTGGACCTCCTTGTTGGGCGGCTCCTCGGTGCGCATGACCCAGCCGTGGGGCGGGCTCGGGGGCGGACTGATGAAGAAGAGCTTGTCGAGGTGCGGGGCCTCGAGGAGTTTGGGGCGGCCCCCGTCGAGGAGCGGGGTGGGTTCGCCGAAGTAGATCTTTGTGCGGACGTTGCGGTTGAGGAGGGACTGGCCGTCGAGGAGTTTGCGGACGCGTAGGGCGTCGTCTTCTGAGTGGAAGGAGCAGACGATGCGGCGCATGGAGGGGAGCGGGGAGAAGGAGTTGAGGGG
>JACBAD010001915.1:0-42179 GCA_014281905.1 Aspergillus hiratsukae | reverse complement strand
CCCCAAATCCGACCCCCGCCTCCTCCTCCGATCTGGGGTGGATCCCACATTCCCACTACACATCCGACAACCAACCCCAGATCTCACATCTATAAATGACGACAATGGATTATACCTCGCTGCAGGGCTACTCCTGCATATTGATTAATCTAGTCAAGTTCAGACTAGGCGTATATCGGATACCATGCTGCCTTTAGCGCTCCTTGGGGCTGTCGGAGCCCTTGTCTTTGTGGTGTTTCGTCTGCTATCCATAGGTCAACGGCCCAAGAACTACCCTCCTGGACCTCCTACCCTACCTCTCATTGGTAATATTCATCAGGTGAGATCACGCCCTGTTCATATCGTCTATGGACCGTACTCATAGCCGGCAGATGCCCACTCGCGATGCCCATCTGCAGTTTCAGAAGTGGGCACAGGAATACGGGCCCATCTACAGTCTGATTCTCGGGACTAAAACGATGGTCGTACTGTCAAGCGATCAGGCTGTCAAGGACCTGTTGGATAAGCGAAGTGCGATGTACTCGCACAGACAGGAAATGTACATCGGCCAAACGCTATGCAGCGGGGGCCTGCGAATGCTTATGATGGTAGGTCTCCAATGTCCGAACAGCTAATGTACTGGAATGCTGACTGAAGCCAGGGATACACCCCAGTCTGGCGAGGAGTATGTGCCCTTAATCCCAATTAGCGACATGAGCCTGACAAATTACAGTTTCGAAAAATGGTTCATGGCCTCCTCAATGTGACCGCTGCCAAGTCCTATGTTCCCTACCAGATGCTCGAGAACAAACAGATGATGTACGAGTTTCTCACTCAGCCAGACCGGTTCCTATACAGCATCCGTCGCTACTCCAATGCTCTGACCACCACTATGGTCTTTGGGTGGCGCACGCCGACCTACGAGGACGACAAAATGAAACAGCTTTTTGACGGCTTCAATGAATTTGCCGAGATAAACCAGACGGGAACAGCTGCCCTTATTGATTTCTTCCCATGGTTGAGAATGCTGCCGGACTTTCTGCTCCCAACGCGGAAGAGGGCCAAGGAACTTCACCAACGGGAAAAGGCTCTGTATGTGGGCCACTACCTGCGAGCAAAACAGGATATCCGTGACGGAAATATTAAGCCCTGCTTCTGTGTCGGACTGGCCGAGGCCCAAAAGTCGGACGGATTCAGCGACGCCCAGGCTGCGTACATCTCCGGGACATTGTTGGAGGCAGGTTCCGACACCACCTCCAGCACACTGTATGCGTTCGTTCAGGCGATGCTACTCTTCCCTGACGTACAACGCAAGCTTCAAGAGGAGATTGACCGCGTCGTGGGAGACCGCATGCCCACGATGGATGATGAGCACGAGCTGCAGTATGTTCGCGCTTGCATGAAAGAGACACTGCGCTGGATGCCCACGACTATTCTCGGCGCGGTCCCGCACGCCGTCACACAAGATGACGAGTACATGGGTTATCTCATCCCAAAGGGGGCTGGCGTCATCAACAACGTGTGGGCCATCCACATGGACGAGAAGCGTCACCCCAACCCGCGGGTGTTCAACCCCGACCGGTACAAGGATGACCGCCAGACCTTGGCTGAAGCAGCCGCTAATCCTGACGGCACCAAGCGCGATCAGTTCACCTTTGGCGCTGGTCGCCGAATTTGCCCTGGAATCCATATTGCCGAGCGGAGCCTGTTCTTGGGAATCTCGCGCATGATGTGGGCTTTCAACGTGGAGCCAGCACTGGATGAAAAGGGGCAGCCCATCTTGCCTGATGCGGATCGTTTGACTCAAGGCTTTGTGTGTATGCCAGAGGAGTTTCCTGCTCGTATCACACCACGGTCGCAGGCCAAGGCGGATCTGGTCATCAAGGAATGGAAGGAGGCAGAGCAACAGTGCTTGGACCCGGAGACTAAGCAGTGGTTTCTTTCGCCTGTGGAATGAGGTGATGGCGGCTTGTGATGTTATATCTTTATGATCTACGAAATTGTTTATGGATTGTCTTGATATGACTATGACATAGCTGTCGATGCGTATCTGCTGTACTTAGTACAATATTAGAGACAAACTACTGGTCTTTGTCCCCCTCTCTACAATGGAATATCGCCGAGTCCTAACCAGAGTCACGGTATTTAATAGACGGTACGGACAACGGTACTTTGAGTAGCAACCTGACCTTCGCTGCGTATGATAGTCAAGTACGGCCGGTGGTGCATAAGGGAGGAAGTGTCCAGTGACAACAATTTATTAATCTCAACTCCACGGGGCGTACAATGACAAGACCATGCCCGGACCCGCCATCGCTCACTCGACATGCTCAGTAATAGTTTTCTCGACATCATTGCCTGCAGGAGGCATCCCAGGTCCCTTGACTTTCCTCGCTTGCATGACACCAATTTCACCCAGACTGACTCCCTCTAAACGGAGTCTTTCGAGATACTTGGCCGCTTCAGCCTCCTCCTCTCTTTCTTCCGCGGACATCTCAGGGCCCCAGAAGAGGAAGAACAGCATATAAGCCCAGACGGCTCCCATGAAAATGGCTATAACCTTGCCGTAATCGAACCGCTTCTTATTAGCGGCCGTAGGGGGTAAAGGATACCTTGACCCGATGGTCGACTGGATTGTAGCCGATGCAGACGAGGCAAGATTTCCGAGTTGATACGTCAATCCGACTAAAAGGGAGCGAAGGGCAGGGGGATTCACTTCCATCAGATGGACCGGGATGGGTCCCCAGACACCGCCGACGCAGAACTGCTGCCAGAAGACGGTGGCGACGAGGCTCATGTCGCGCGGCATAATGTAGGCGGGAACCAAGGCGCCACCGATAATACAGGTTACCATCATGGTTAGGCGTCGGCCAAAGAAGGTACTGGTGTAGCCGAAGAAGTTGGCGCCGACAAAGGCACCGGCTTGGCCGACGACCGTGACAACCGTGACTTTAGTCGGCGAGAAGCCGACCTGGTCCTTCAGAAAGGTGGGATAAAAGTCCTGACTTCCATGAGAGCAAGAGTTGAACCCCGTCATCAAGACGATGAGGTAGATGAACAGCACCCAGTTCTCTTTCAATGCAGTACCTGCGTCTTTTAGGAACGCGCGAATGCCCATAGCGCGGACATGGTCTTCCTCTGCGTGAGCCTGCCGGATGCGCTCCTCGCGCTCTGCAACCATGACCTGGAAGTAATTGGTCTCGGGGAGCATCCAGCGGAAGGCGATGATGAGGACTGGAGGGGCAGCGCCGAACCAGAACAGACTGCGCCAGCCGTGAGTAGTGGTGGGAACAAGGGCCCGGTAGAAGGCAGCTGCAAGGAGGTATCCGATAGCATATCCCATCTCGAAACAGCCTGATAGTAATCCACGAGCATCGTAGGGGAGGTCCTCGAGAGCGGTGGCCGCAGCCGGGCCAAAGAGACCTGAACAGTTGTCAACATAACGGTAAGGGACGTGGTCTTTCGGGGCGATCCTACCTCCCATTGCTATGCCGTACAGAGCGCGGACACCGAGAAACTGTGGCAAATTCTGACAGAATCCAGAACCAAGCTCAAGGACGATAAAGGTTGCCATTGTGATTATGAACGGCCATTTTCTGCCGTATCGATCGGAGAAGAAACCAGAGATCAAGGCACCGACTGATCGAAGCATCAGAGTGATGGTGATACCCTAGAAGAGAGCAACAAATGTCAGTGGCCAGCTTTAAGTGTATGTAAAACGACTGGCTTACCCAGGTAACATCGGTGACAGAGACATCGAAGTCTTCTGCAATCTCAGTTACAGTCATGGACACGGTGAAGAAGTCGAATGCATCCCAGGTCCATCCTAAGAAGCCAACAAGGAACATGAGCCATTGGTGGGTGGTCAGTTCTCGCAGAACGGCAATAGGATTGCGGATTTTATTCTTGGAACATTTTCAGCTAAGATATCAGACCGGATATGGGGAACAAGCTGCCTACCCTGGGAGGCTTGAGACTGGTGAACCGAGTAAGGAGATACCGGCCTATCTGACTCCGGGAGTAGAACCACCCCGCCGCCATATGGTTCCTCATTTTGATAGATTCAGCAGTTAATGGTTATTTTGAGCCAAGTCTCGTGGGTGCAGATTGGCAGGGAGAATGACAGACAGGGATCAAGCTGCTTTTAAATGCTCTCGTCACTCCGTGCGGAGAGTCTATACGCATCATGGTAAAGTCGCTCATCTCCTTCCTAATGGGTATACAGACTCCTAACTCCGTGACTGCGACGAATGAACCCTCTAGTTTCGGCAGGTCCCTGGGAACTGCCAAGGGAAAGAAGCTCGAAACCAAGCGGCCCAAGCTAGCCACATCCTTAATCCGAGGTTTCTCGACGACCACTTACCCCGGACTTTCCTGCGTTCCCCCGCTTCCTTCTCCAGCTAAATGTCATAGGATTGCGGGGTAACGAGCGCTAAACCAAGCCATCTGGCCATGTGCGAATCCTGGCTCAAGAAGCAACGGGATATATCCACCACCGCAACCTTATCCCACTTTTGCCAATCGCTCTCGCACTCACTCCACCAAGCGAAACGGCTTTGGTTTGAGCGCAGGGCTGTCATTGGCTTGACGGTGCTGGCAAGCTCTCTTAGCTTATGGGGGAGGTTACATCTCAACACACTCAAGACAGGATCTCGTAGATGGAGCTTCAGAGCAGAGATAGAATTCATCCCTGATATACTCTGTATTGCCCCACAGATCCTTGCGGGTGATGTCAAAAGTGGAGAAGGGCGATTTGACTTCGTATCAAAGCGTTAGATGTCATTTGGCGAGTGGTGAGTAACTTGTGAGGCCAGCTCTTACAGGGTATCCAACTATGAAGCCGAGAATGTCCATAGGCACTCGGCCGATATACTATGAAGCTAATGTCTCTTACAACCGCTTTATGGCGGCGGCCCTAGCTGCAACTAAGCATGCAGCCTTCCTGCTCAATGATCCCATCATGAGTCTCACTGACCAGCTGGGCTTTCATAACCGACGCATCGTGGCGGCACCGAGGCAGACAAGACAGACCTGGCATCGCTGATTGTAGCTATGACTGCATGTTCAAACCAGTCTGATCTGGCTGTTATCGGAGGGGAAATACCAAACGAATGATTGTTGGTGGGATGGCGCAACAGGTTGAATCTTATGGTGGGCCGTAGCGCATGATGCAGTGAAGCTGCTGGTTCGTTTGTCTATGAAGGGGAACGGCTGAATAATACTAATTTGATATGGTTTGTTCCTGATCTATCTAATAATCTATGTCTTCAAATAGCACGTATAATCCACCTATCCCCTCGCCGCCGGATCCGCGCCGTAGAACGTCGAGCGGTCATACGAACCTAACGGCCATCCCTCTTTCAGTCTTATGGTAGGTCCTGATTCGAAATAACCAAAAAGACAACTACATCTGCTCCATCCGACGCCAGCAGTCTGAGGGTTGCCCGGAATGGATCCAGCGAATATGTCCCGGTTTTCTGGTGGTCTTTGCAACATGCTGGCGAATCCATCTTGGCCTGCTGGTCTAGCACTTCGTCGGACCGGGTTCGACCATGCACGTACGCCGGACGTGTTTCTTTCGGGAGGGTGGCAATGCGCTCGCAGAGATACACCCAGGGCAGCAGGTTCAGAGTCGCGTGTGCCCTGGAAGCAGTTGTAGGGCGAGAGACGAAGCCGACGGGGTCAGGTTATCGCCTCAAAGACTTGGGGGACATAGCGGCCGCGGTTGCCATGGAGCTGCCGTACTCGTCTGCTCGGTTATTACGTCGTCATGGAGGAACTGGTCGAGATTGGTTCGAACCGATGCATGCTCGAGGTAGGCAAATACCATGGATGTCCAACCTCTGGAGATGCGCAATGGGCGTAGGATTTGACATTCAGGTCATTGCGGACATAGACACCTTCCAATTCGAGAGAAGATCGGATCCGAGTGCAGGGAGCTGGAACCACCGGACGTTGCAGGGAGACGGCTCCCGCTTGAAGCTGCTGGAAGAGGAGATCAATGGTGAGAGAGAGCCCGTAATGCGGTACAAGAATATCACTGGAGTGAGACTCTCGTGGTAGTGATGTGATTGCATCGAAGTCATCCAGTGGTTTTAATATGGTCATCTCTACACACTATTCATCATGCATGAGGAATGTAACCCCCATCCTTGCCGCGACCCCTGTTGATGATCGAGAATACAGATTGCATTCATTTGGAGATATCCTAAGTATTTGATTCTACTGTATGCTTTCGGAAGTGAAGGAGGGGTAAATGTGGCGATATGCAGAACAGCAGATGATACGAGCCATATGAATTTACACCAACAGCATCAGCTCCTTTCTCGTATGTATGTGTGCGCTGGCCCGCCGCATTAGCCTGTGTAACTTGACGATGGTCAGATAAACTGTGTATCTCCTGCAGTGAATCATTCATGAATGAACTGATGCTTATCCACACGAGGAATAATGGCCTCGATCAACTCCCCGGATCCCGCTCTGCAAGAACTGATCCGCTCCTACTCCTCCACACTTTCCTTCTATCTCAACGGGACAAAGATTGACCTGCAGCATCCTAACGCGCACTGGACAATACTGGACTTTATTCGATCTCAACATGGCCTGAAAGGCACGAAACTGGGATGCGGGGAAGGTGGATGCGGTGCCTGTACCGTTGTCCTGCAAACACGCGACGTTCGGAATCCTCGACGAATTCGACATTTAGCCGTGAATGCATGCTTGTATCCCTTGATTGGAGGTAGGCCTAATAATCTGTCCCAAACACGATATTCAGGGCTGACTTGCCAGTGGCTGGCAAACATGTCATCACCGTGGAAGGACTGGGCAATGTCGACCATCCCCATCCCTTACAAGAGCGGCTGGGCAAGTTGCATGCTTCACAGTATGTCTTCGTTCGCAAATAAAGCAAAGTGACAGGCGCTGACAGTGTAGATGTGGATTTTGTACTCCCGGCATCGTCATGTCGCTGTATGCCCTCATCCGCAACGCTTTCGACCCCGATACTCTCGAGTTCACCCTGTGCGAGGATGACATAGAGATGAAGGGCCATCTGGACGGGAATCTCTGTCGATGCACCGGATACAAGCCCATTTTACAAGCAGCCAAGACGTTCATCCAGCAGGATCTGCACCTCCCGTTGCGCCCGTCCGAACGATCCAGTCCCACCGCATCCGGCACCCTGACCATCTCGCCTGCCCCGTACGAGCAGAGCAGCCGAAAGTCTTGCGGTCGTCCAGGGGGCTGCTGCCGTGATACCCCTGGGTCATCGTGTTTATCCAGTCCGAGTAACTATGGTCAAAGTTCGCGGACCAGCGTGTCATCACAGGCAGGACTATCGGCACCCCAATTCGACTTCATTCCATACACACCGACAACGGAGCTCATCTACCCTCCTGGCCTGGCCAAACACATTGATCTCCCTTTGTGCTATGGCAACGAACAAAAGATCTGGATACGTCCTGCTACCCTTGAGCAGCTAATCCAGATCAAGTCGGCATGTCCCTCGGCCAGCCTGGTCAACGGTGCCAGCGAGGTGCAAGTCGATATTCGCTTCAAGAACGCGCACCATCCAGTGTCCATATTTATCGGAGATCTCAAGGAGCTGGCGGGTATCAGCACTGTCTTCACATCTGGACACATATCCGAGCTGGTCATTGGCGGCACAGCCTCACTGAGCGACATTGAAGCCGAATGTCATCGTCTCATTCCCCTGCTCCAGCCTCGGGCCTCAGTTATACAGGCTATCGCCAAGGCTCTGCAATATTTCGCCGGTCGCCAGATCCGTAATGCAGCCTCTCTGGCTGGAAATATTGCTACTGCTTCTCCTATTTCGGACATGGCGCCGTTGCTTCTCGCAGTCAATGCAACAGTTGTCTCGCGCATCGCGCAAGGTGAACATTTCCAGTCTATGGACTCTATGTTCCTTGGATATCGCAAGACTGCACTACCGGAGGGAGCAATCATCACCCAGATTCGCATTCCGATCCCATCACCCGATGTACGCGAGATCACCAAGTCTTACAAACAGGCCAAACGCAAGGATGATGATATTGCCATTGTCACCGCCGGTTTCCGGGTGAGGTTGGATGATCAGGCCATAGTTCAAGAGGTTGCTCTAGCATATGGTGGCATGGCTCCTACTACCGTTCTCGCACGGAGTGCCGGCAAGTCTCTCATCGGCAAGCCGTGGAGAGATACAAAGGTTCTTGAGGACGCATTGGACGCCCTTCTAGTTGACTTCAACCTCCCATACAGTGTTCCTGGAGGTATGGCTACGTATCGACGCACTCTGGCCCTCTCGCTCTTCGTCCGATTCTGGAACGAGGCCCTCTCTGATCTACAGATCGGAGGCAAGGTTGACACAGATCTTACTGAAGAGATCCACCGGAAAGTCTCCCACGGCACACGCGACAACAGCAACCCGCACGAGCAGCGGGTAGTCGGCAAACAAATCCCTCATCTATCCGGGTTGAAGCACACAACCGGGGAAGCAGAGTATGTAGACGACATGCCACCGCAGCACCGCGAGCTATTTGGCGCAATGGTGCTATCCCAACGTGCCCATGCCAAAATCATCTCGGTGGATTGGACGCCAGCGCTGCAACCCGGTTTGGCAGTAGGATACATCGATCATCACAGCATCCCTGCGGAGGCGAATGTCTGGGGTTCTGTCAAACGTGACGAACCGTTCTTCGCCATCGATGAGGTTGTAGCTCATGGACAGTCGATTGGCCTGGTCTATGCGGAGACTGCGCTGCAGGCACAAGCAGCCGCGAAAGCGGTTCGCGTGGTATACGAGGATCTTCCAGCAATTCTGACCATCGATGAAGCGATTGCTGCTCAAAGCTTCTTCCCATATGGCAAGGAGCTGAGGAAGGGTGCTCCCCCGGAGAAAATGCAGGAGGTGTTTGCGCGGTGCGATCGAGTCTTTGCCGGAACGACCCGCGTAGGCGGCCAGGAGCACTTCTATCTCGAGACCAATGCAGCACTGGTGATCCCTCACTCTGAGGACGGGACAATGGAAGTCTGGTCCTCGACGCAGAATACAATGGAGACGCAGGAATTCGTCAGTCTGGTGACTGGAGTGCCGAGTCACCGCATCAATGCCCGGGTCAAGCGCATGGGAGGGGCGTTTGGAGGCAAGGAATCCCGCAGCGTGCAGTTGGCCTGTCTACTGGCCATCGCAGCCAAGAAGGAACGACGACCTATGCGGGCGATGCTGAACCGGGACGAGGATATGATGACCACGGGCCAACGGCACCCGGTGCAATGCCGTTGGAAAGTAGGCGTCATGAACGACGGCCGGCTAGTCGCCCTGAACGCGGATTGCTACAACAATGCCGGCTTCTCGTTGGATATGAGCGGTGCTGTGATGGACCGGTGCTGTACGCATCTGGACAATTGCTATCACATCCCCAATGTGCATATCCGTGGCTGGGTCTGCCGCACCAATACCCACAGTAACACTGCTTTCCGCGGGTTCGGCGGCCCCCAGGCAATGTTCATAGCGGAGAGTTACATGACTGCGGTGGCAGAGGGTCTCAATATTCCGATCGATGAGCTGCGACGGCGGAATCTCTACGAGCAAGGGCAACTGACGCCATTCCTGCAGCAGATCGACGAAGACTGGCATGTGCCGTTACTCATGGACCAAGTGCGACGGGAAGCTCGGTATGACGAACGACGCGCGGCCGTGAACAAGTTTAACGCGCAGCATCGATGGCGCAAGCGAGGGATCTGTCTCATTCCGACCAAGTTTGGTCTCTCGTTTGCCACGGCCGTGCATCTCAACCAGGCCGCCGCGTCGGTCAGGATTTACGCGGATGGATCGATCTTGCTCAACCATGGCGGCACAGAGATGGGCCAAGGTCTCTACACGAAGATGGTGCAGGTTGCCGCGGAGCAACTAGGAGTTCCTATTGAGAACATCTACACGCAAGATACCTCGTCTTATCAGACAGCAAACCCTTCACCAACTGCCGCATCATCGGGAAGCGATCTCAATGGGATGGCGGTCAAGGATGCCTGCGATCAGCTCAACGAGCGCCTGAAGCCGTATAGGGAGAAGTTTGGCCCGGAGGCGCCCATGCCTACGATTGCACATGCTGCCTACTTGGACCGTGTCAACTTGACAGCAAGCGGGTTCTGGAAAATGCCCAAGATCGGGTACCAGTGGGGAAATTACGATCCGAAGATGGTGAAGCCAATGTACTACTACTTCACACAGGTATGTTGAACGGCACTCTGAGAGACAATGCTAATTCGGTAGGGGGTTGCATGCACCGAGGTAGAACTGGATGTCCTGACAGGCGACCACACCGTCTTACGCACCGACATCAAGATGGACGTGGGACGATCTATTAATCCTGCTATCGACTATGGCCAGGTTGAAGGGGCGTTCGTCCAGGGACAAGGACTCTTCACAATGGAAGAGTCTCTATGGAGTCGGGATGGACAACTGGCCACTCGTGGGCCTGGTAACTACAAAATCCCAGCTTTCGGGGACATCCCCCAAGAGTTCAATGTCAGTTTCCTGCAGGGAGTCTCGTGGCAGCATCTTCGGTCCATCCAGAGCAGCAAGGGATGCGGTGAGCCGCCTCTGTTCCTCGGATCGACCGTGTTATTCGCTCTACGGGATGCACTGAAAAGTGCCCGGGAAGATCACGAGGTGGTGGAACCTTTGGTATTGGACAGTCCGGCTACGGCAGAGAGATTGCGCCTGGCTGTGGGAGATCCGTTGATTAAGAAGGCAGCGGTTGAGGCGAAAGAGGGAGAGACTGCATTTTTTGTATCAGTGGCATGAGAAGCTACATTTGTCTACGTATGTCTCTATACCAGAAACGATGCATAATACTCCTCTACCCAGTCGGCAGCTTTGTCCCCTTCTTTCTCCCTCCATGAACTCAGAGATCCCACATATCCGTCCGGTCGAACATTGATGACAGCGGCTTGATCGCTATCCAACCTTCCCACCCATTTGTCCGTACACTGCGTATCGTCGGCATTATCCAGATACAAAGTCCATCGGCTCTGCTGTAGGACATCAGGCAAGTCACTGATCTCAAAGTCTGATTGCGATGACTTTGTGACCAGAGATAGTGTGAAAAGATGAGAAACAGTTGTATATCTTTGTGGCTGAATGTAATCATCAGACGCTGCCTTCCCTCGCGGTTTCTCGTTGTATGACAGCTGTGCGAGAGCAGATACCCGACCCAATACTGACCTAGGGTTCTTGAATCTGGCACACAATGCATCAAGGAAGGTCTTCATGGACAGTATGTCAGGAGCCAATACATAAATTCGAAATTGCCCCAGCATCGGAATATCCAGCTGGATATCGACCGGATTCGCATCGATATATCGAGTCACTTTTGCCGGGACCAGCAGCGCCCCAGGGCGGAGCGCTCCCCCAGTGACTGGATCAGATTGAGTTTTTGTCAACAGGCCCCTTGAATACTCTGCACCAACTCCGGAGATGAAGCGAATATTGTCATCAAAATTCTTGGCCAGCGCGGCCTCGCCCTGCTCAAAGGCGTTGCAGTGCTCTGCATCGAAGCGAATGAGATCCGTAGCAATCTTACGGCGCTCATCTTCATATGTAGCTAGCAGGGGCTTCTTCGCCAGTCCTCGACAGACCATATTGAGCTTCCAAGCGAGATTGAAGCTATCGTGCATGCTGGTGTTGGCTCCTTGGGCGGCCAGCGCGGAGTGGCAATGTCCAGCCTGTGAGATCAGTATCCTTCATGACCAAATGCAGGGAGCAACACGTACATCGCCAGCAATGAAGATTTGCATCTCCTCGTCGTTGAAGTGACTGGCAACTCGTTGGCCAACCACGTAGTTGCCGAACCATTCTACCTTGTCAACTTGGTTCACGGCCCCTATCCGCAAGAGAGACGTACCGATTGACTTCCACTCCAGCTTGAACGGCGCCATGGCCTTCCTGGCCTGGGCCATAACATACTCCGGCCTTGCTTTGGCCTTGTGCACTCGTTCTCCTTCGGTTGAGCTTAATTCGACGTATAACCGTGTCATATTGCGCTCCCGAGGAATCCACAGAATAGAGCCCACTGAATGCGATCGAACAGCCACCTTGCTCCAGAGGTCCGGAAAGTCGGTATCAATGACCCCTGAGATAATCAGTGCTATCCAGAGCAACCGGGCGGGTACTAACCATCCAGCACCCCCCAGGAAGCGTTCGTCATGTCTCCTTCCAGCTTCGCATCAGGAATGAAGTCACGTACTTTCGAACGAGCGCCGTCACATCCGATCAGATACTCCGCGCGAATTATCCTGTCCGTTTTAGTAGATAGATCCTCGTAAGTGACAATCAACTGTTTCCGATCTGGGACACGCGCGCAAGCGACAAAGCGGCTGTTACGAGTAACCCGCACTCCGCGTGCTTCAATATCCCCAATAAGCACTTGTTCAATCATTCCTTGATGCGCCAGAAGAATATATGGGTCTGCCGCTCCCACGAGATGATCGGGGTAGTGTACCTGTCGACCCTTTCGGTGCAGGAAGGTGTCCTCGGTAGATTCCTACCCAGTCAGCATATAAACCCCATAAGGGGACGTATCATACCCAGAATGAGATATCGTACACGCGGACACCATTGCGAAGGAGGGAATCTGCGAGCCTGAGCTGCTTGAAGGTCTGGATGGTCTTGGGCTGCATGCCATCCGCCTTGCCGGTCGATGTCTTGTCGGGTCGGTCGTCTAGTATCACGACGGGGATACCGTAGCGGACCAGATTGCAGCTATTTACTGTGAGATGCGATTCAATAATATGGCATGACAGTCGACTCACGCCAGCATCAGTCCGGATGGACCTGCGCCCACGACCACCACAGTCGTGGAGGCATCGGGGGGAGGGTGCGCCATGAAGCTGTACTGATCCGGGGCATGCACCTTGTCTCATTATGTAGGTAAAGAAATCTACCACTCCAGATCCTGGTTTTCTTCTCCGCATCGCACTGTTTAGTCGTGCACGACCCCACTCTGCTTATGCCATCATGTCAACTGCTTCATGATTGTTCTACTTCTCTGGGGAACGATGTACCTATCCTAAACTAGGAATGAGCTGTTCTTCTGCAAGGACAACCAATCCCTTACTCGTAGTAGGCAGTCCAGCGCTGTACTACTGTGAAATCCTGGGAATTCCTCTTCCGGCTCAATGACATCAAGATCGCCACGTCAGCCCTGCGCCGGCCAATCCTTGAGCATCCTCGTCCTTCCGTCACCAGGGCAGTTCTTCTGGGGAGAACTGATCGGTCAGTGGGACTGGAACAGCCGATCGTGAGAAGTATGGGCTTACCCAAGGTATTAGTGAAGATCGTAGATGATGTAAATCGATCTCCATGTTCAGTCCACCCTTGTTGGCCTCGTAGTGGCTGCTTTCAGAGATAGCAACGAGATTGGAGAAGATGCAGTACATCTGCAAGGGTAAGGCAGAATGCCAGCGGGCCAAGCTTATCAAGCCACATAAGACTGCTCTACCAGTTGAAGCACTGTAACGATGAAATAAATCCACTAAGCTAAGGCTATACATTCTACATCCAAGCCAAACGGGTAAAAATGGCGCCTCCTATCCATATCAAGCAGAAACAAACCCGCGTAGAGTCATGTAGACTGCAGGTACGTCGCACTCCAATCGCCTTACTTCGCCTCTAACGATCCGCAGATCTTCATAGTGGGGGCTGGTCTCGCCGGCCTAGGAGCAGCAACCAGTGTGCTTCTCGCCGGCCACGACGTCCACGTCCTCGAATCCGCCCATCAAGTGGGCGAAGTAGGCGCCGGCATCCAAGTCCTCCCCAACAGCTCCCGCGTGCTGCAGCACTGGGGTCTGGAAGACGCGCTGACGCCCTACATGACCAGGCCCCGAGTCTGCAATTTCATCGGGTGGAAGGGCAATCTCATTTCCTTGTTGGACTTCCACGAGTCTGAGAAGCAGTACCCCGGTACCTGGTATCGGGACTTTCACCGTGCGGACCTGCACCGCTGCTTGCTGGATCGTGCTCTGGAGCTCGGGGCGGAGTTCACTTGCAATGCGCGCGTTGTCGATGTCCGGGTGGGTGTCGACGAGGCGAGCGCCACGGCAGTCGCCGCCGACGGGCGAGAGTGGACTGGAGATTTGGTCATCGGCGCCGACGGAGTATTTGGGACCTTGGTCGAGAAGCTGCTGTGTCATCCGGAGCCGCCCATCAAGACGGGCGATCTGGCGTATCGACTGCTTTTGTCCACAGAGGAGATGCTCAAGGATTCCGAATTGGCAGGCTTTGTAACGGATCCACAGGTCAATTACTGGCTTGGACCGGATGCGCATGCGGGTGAGTTCTGTCGTCGATGATGGAGTATGGAGTACGGATTACGCTCATGGTTCAGTGAATTATTATGTCCTGCGGGGAGGCGAAAAGTTCAACATGGTCTTGCTGGTGCCGGACGATATCCCTGAAGACTCCCTGGCGTCAACGGTGGAAGGCAACGTGCAGGAGATGTGCGCCCTATTCGAAGGGTGGGATACACGGTAAATGCTTTTCCTCCTCGATAAAGACGCTGGCTGAAGGTCAAAGCATCCAAAAGCTGCTCAAACTATGCCAATCCGTCTACGAATGGCGACTATGCATCCGTTTTGGTGACCACAAGTGGACGCATCCATCCGGGTCATGGGTTATGATAGGTGATGCGGTCCATGCCACACTTCCATATCTGGCATCGGGGTCTGTATTCTCCTCATCCCGTGTCAAGGCCACTAACAGATGCCAGGGCAGGGATGGCCTTTGAAGACGGAGCCGTCCTCGGCGAATGTCTTTCTCGACTTCCAGATAGCCCGAGTGTCACCAAGACCTCCCCCGAGTACCTGCAAAGCAAGCGCCATGCACTGTCTGTCTTTGAAAAGTGTCGTAAGCAGCGGACGAAAATGGTCGTAGACCGAGGAAATGTGCAACAATACCTCTATCATCTGCACGATGGTCTTGAGCAGAAGGAAAGGGACCGCAAGATGCAGATGGTTCCGACCCCCGAGGGCGAGGCCCTGGCATGGAGAGATCCAGGTTTCGCGCCTACGCTGCTGGGATACGCTCATATTGCAGATGTAAGTCAGGCGGAAAGTAGTATAATTAGCACAACGGCATGAACTGACGGAAACAGGTTGATCTAAATTGGAACGTGGAGGATGAGAGTGAAGAAATAGCAGTCTCTAGACTATGACATGTCATACACATTATAAATCATCAAAGCAATCATTCTGGTCGTAGTACATCATTAATCATGCGAATGGCAGTACAGGAAATATGTGAATCGTGATACTCGTCAGAGCGAAAGTTGGCCCCATGGAGGCGAAAGACATCATGGCGTGAAAAGGCAGAGCTCCGCCTATGCAATAATGAAGGACAGCATGATACATGACACATAACACATTAGGTCATCATATCAATGTCGCGTTAAAGAAAGTCGGGATAAAAGATGAGTTGAAGATGAAGTCAAATATCCCTAGACGGGAAATCTGACGGCGCTCCTGATGGAAGGGGAAGACCTCGGCTGAGAAAGGTTGCGTGGCAGTGATTTCACCCTGGGGTCCTGGTTGTAACGAAGGCGATCGCGCTTGAGGTTATACATTTTGATCACGCATGCCATGGCTTGTTCTTCCGTCAATTGAGGAGCACAGAGAGAGTCACCGTCCAGCGGGACTGCGCGCAAAACAGACGACACCATCCACATGGCCAGGATGTCAATGTCGCGGGCATTGCTCCAGCAAGGGAACAACGAGAGAGTTTGCATGGCGCGTGTGAACTCGCGGTATGTTTCGGTCCGAGTATCGGTGAGGAAAGGCCGCGAGCCAGGGATCTTTTCTTGTTCGAGGCGCTGGTCAAGCAGACGGAGACACTCACGAGGTGTAGGACTCTTGAAGACAACCTCTTCCTGGAACAGGCTCGAAAGGCGGGGCTGGTTGCATAACAACTGGTCCATTTCAGGGCCAGGTCCCGCCAGAATCACCACAGTGTCGCGAGAGTACTTGGGCATGAGGTAAACCAGGTCGTTAATAGTCTGAGCAGCGGATTCGATCTCACTCAGCCTGTGAGCGTCTTCCACGAACAAAACACCCCCACGTCCACGTTCCAGCAGCGAGCGTGCTTGAGTCGATGAGTTGCGGGCATCCGAGGGGATCAGATCGGTTGCAGAGCACTCCACGAATTTCGCAGAGGATAACACACCCATGTCATAGTATAGGCGGCCGATCAGCCGTGCGACGCTTCTCCTTCCAATTCCAATGGCGCCCTTGAAGATCATCGCAAGGGGAACACGCCGACGTGGGTCAGCATTTAGCAGCCAAGCAGCCTTCAGGTCATGGTGGTAGCGTTCCAGCAAAGTAATAAGATCGTCCGAGACGAGGGTATATTTCAACTCCTCGCGGAAGCCCAACTTCGGTCTGCCAACCAAACGATCGCCTTCGAAATTTTCGGACACAAGAACCCGATCGAGTTGTGACTGGGTAACGTCACCGTGGGACCGACTGCGTTCGTACGCAGAGTGAGCTGAGCCGAGCAGGTGAGCGATTGCTCTTCCGTTGTTAAAGTCCTTACGCATGCGAGCAACTTCGAGAAGTTCAACGGCGTCATCCAGGGCCTCAGAGGTAGCTTGAACTCCCTCGTCGTGCAGCTTCATTTCGAGAATCTGCCGCAACTGCTCCTTGGTGAAAGAATGGAAATGGACAATATGATGCTCTCTGAAAAGTTTCAAGATATCCTTTTGCTGAAGCAAGGGCTCAATGCTGTCGGGAGTTCCAACCAAGATCACACAGCGATCGTGGCGAGAAGCGAGCGACAATTGAGTGACAAGGGTGTCCAGCAAAATATGGGACGAGTCATCAAGGTCAGACACATCGAACAAGAGCACTTTGCCGATGGAGGAATCCAGGAGGTCTTTGACCGTCTGGCCGCCAAGTGTTTGCGAGATACTCATCTTGACCACTACTTCGTTGTTAGTGCTGCGTTTCAGTTTCGAATATAGACAACTCACCTTCTCCGCTGCTCAGGAGACCCACATCTGCCAACACCTGCCCATACAGCCTCGCCACCGTGGACTTGCCAGTCCCTGGCGGTCCAACGAAGATACGGTTGACTCGAACGGAGAACGGTCTCTGATTCCGGGTTTCCCTCCAATAGTTCTCCTCAACTGTGTCCAAAAGTTCACTGACTGATGCCTTGACCGCTTCCTGTCCAACAAGCTTCTGCACGTCTGCCCAAGCCCGACTTTTGGCCAGTACATCGGCCGGTCTGGGACCTAGCAAATCTTCCGGCGAGAAGGAAAAGGTCTCGACCTCGTCCAGATTGCCCTGCTGTTGGGTCGTGAGGGATTGAAGTTGGCGAAGAGTGATGGTGTCGAGCAGACGCTGCACCGCATGCACATTTCTCGGGCCGTTTCCGGCGGCCGCGCGGACAAGTCGCCGAGCGGCCATTTTCATGTACGGACCGTCAAGGCCACCGGCCACCTCGATCTTGCCAATGTAACGCTCCTGTAGCGACTGGCCCAGCAGAGTGAGGTAGTCAGTGGAAGTGAAGTCGGTGAAGTGCAGGGTACAACAGGTTGTCCTTTCAAGTCGGGGCTGAAACCGAACAAGCTCCTGCATGTGCGGAGGGTTACCAGTGAGGACGACGACGACACGTCCGGTCGCACGCTCCATCGCCTCGAAGAGGCCATCAAAGATCTCCTGACTGCGAGTGGCGGAGGCCGTGGTCAGCAGGTGAGCATCCTCGATGAGCAAGACTCCAACAATCTGTGCCGACGGGGATGCAGCGTCGACCATGCTACTGATCAAACGATTCAGCCCCTCGGGCCCCTGCGCGGCCAGCGCGGCTCCGGAGATTTCTCGAAAGGTCGGCATGTCAGTGATGCCGGTCGAAAAGAGGATGTTGGCATATACGCGGGCGACAGTGGTTTTGCCCGTTCCTTCATTGCCCTCGAGGACAATATTGTACCACTCCTGCTTTGGATCTTTCCCTTGTCTCTGACAAATACTGATCCATGTTTGAATCTCATTCAACCGACGTTTGACATTGTCCTGCCCAACCAGGCTCTCCAGCCAGTCCTCCGCATCCCTCCGCGCGATCTCCCGACGAGCTTGTAATTCTTCCTCGGGAGACGGTGTGATGACCGTGACTGATGGCGGTCGGCTATTGGGCACGGTCTGCGTCGAGACCGACACCGGTGGCTGAGATTTGCGGGGGGATAGGAGGGAGGAAAGGGAAAGAGACCACGGAAACCGCGACGTCATGGAGCGAATGATGGTCAGGTCCATCTTCCGATAGAGAAGGTTGCGTGCGATGGAGGAAAGAACGCAAGGAGGGCATGAGGCAGGTCTAAATACCAGCGTCAGGCTGAAGAAAATTCTAATCACACCAGCTTGGCTTTGTTACCAAAACCTTAGCCTGATATCGTGAAGCCCCATGGTCGCAAATTTTCACTGGGTCTTCATCTATTGATTGAGTATGCTCTCCAGGCTGCCAATGAGCATGCAGCAAAAGTGGGAGCTTCTCATAGCTACCCATCGCAAGCTGCAGATGGAGTGGACGCCGGTGGACGCCGAGGTCGTTCAGAGAACGTGCACAGCATCGCGTTGTAAACAACTTCCCGGAGAGGTAAGAGAAAACAATGCGACCAGCCAAGAGCGGCCAACGCGTCGATTAAGTCGATCAAATCATGCCATATCGTTATGATGATTCGCGCCAGGCAGTTCACCGCTGTTTGCACCAGTGGGGGCTTTTCGCATCGCCTTGCCGGCCCAACTGCTCTCTCCGGTCGGGTGTGGATATCTGAGTCGGAAGTGGTCGATCATTGTCGGCAGCACCACTTTACGTCCTTTTAGATTGCGATTGTATCAGAAAGGATTGTGCAGCTGGTGACTGCACTGGTAGATTGCGTGCCATGTCAGAAAGATGAAACAGAAAGATGAAAGGTGAAACATGTTGGGTGTTGACAAGTTGGCAGTGTCCAGCGCATCTCTGGACCTTTGTTTGTGTCACGTGTAATAATAAACAAACTGAGCAAACTGATAAGCTGTGCTTGCCGATGACGAAGTTATGCACACAGTTATGTCAGGTTACCTAATAATGCTTTTCTGGCAGTCAGGCTGGCAGGCAGGCATGGAGGAAGGGACCTTGCTGTACAAGAGAAATTAAGATCACTTCGGTGATGCTGGACTGTTGACAGTAAGGGAATGTCATCCTTGTTCCGATAATACCATCTAGCAGCCTTGAACCCGCCCTTTTATCGCTGCGATCAGCCTCCTGCTCCGTAATAGCCATCCTCTGGAAACCAAAGACCACACATCTCCCGAAGAGTCTGTACGAGAGTCAAATTTTGGAAGAAAGAAGTCTCCCTCAGGTCGTCAGTCAAGGTTCATACTTCTACCATGTCGATTTTACGTTGTGGGTTGGCATTCCATGGTTTCCATCCGGATATATATCTTGAACACTTCGTTCCGGGGTTCCGCAGTGTCCACCACACCTATATACCCATTTACCTAATACTGACACTAAACAAGTGATGACTCTATACAGTCTATGGTATCCGATGTCTTGAGCAGGTCAAGCCTCTAACTGAATGAGCAATACGAATATAAGTACTAGAATGCGCAAAGTACGTTGAGCACGAGGAATATGAACTAACTTGAATCCGGGGATAGACTCAGAGAGCTTCTGCTACCTGCTGTAGGCCACTCTGTCTACAGTCACATTGGATTGGAAGCGTCATATTCCGCGGTAACAGCTTCTGTGATCCGAAATTTGCAGGTACATTGCTAGATACGATTGAACCGGGTTGAACCTCGACACCATGCCGCCCTTCCATGATAGCGATGTTCTCTACCCTGGACAGACAAAAGGATTCCTGCAATGTGATTCTGACATATTTTTTCGACAGTATACAGCACCCCAGCTTTCCGAAACACGGATAAATCCCCATATTCAGTCCGTATGCCCTCCATTCACGCCATATCTCCAGCCCATATACCCAACAATGCCCGCCAAACCCCCAAGTCCTGCGCCCCCCATGATATTCGTCAACCCTGGCCCTCGCAGCGACATTCCATTCTTCCTCATGATCGCGATAGTGGATGCGAGTCCCACTCCCTCCCCAATCGAACTCCAAGTATCGACCTCCACCTGCCCCTTATTCTCAAGGAGCCTCCAGCTCCGATCCTGCCATTCGATCTTTTCCTTCCCCGCCATGCGAATAGGAAGCACGATAGCCATGCTGCTCAAGCCGAGGACGCCGCCGAGTCCAGTCGTGCGCGTGATAAGGCTGGCCGACATGCGGAGGGTGGGGGTCGTGGAGCGCAACGTATTCACGATTCCAACGGCTAATCCGAGCGCGGAGCCTGCTTGGAAGCCACGGTCGAAAACATGAGTGGCTAGAATGAGGTGCGGAAGAGGCTGGTCTTCCGCGTAAGGGGTGTGTGGCCAGTCGGCGGATAACATTGTTAGTCCGGCTCAGACTGAAGAACAAATGATTAGTTGGATCATCAGATGAGTATCTTTCATTCTCTGAATGCTGACATTTTTGTCATTTAGCGAAGTGGTGAGCAGCTTGGACTGCTTGCTAAAGTACGGAGTAAGCAGTAACTCGTATCGGCAGTGGGTCAGTCGGTGGCGATATCCGCGATCAATAATAGGCAGATTCTACGAACTAACTGGCGCTTGGAAACCTTTTATTCAATAGCCAATCAGGACACAGTATGCTATATTAGTGCTGACCGTCCATCTATCAAAGCCGTAAGCCTTGCTGAATGCATCGTTTCCTGATATGATTGAGACCGCGCCGTCCAACAACATGCAATAATACTGCCTCAGAGATAATCCCAGGAAAATGAAATGGACTCTCATGACCATTGTAATGATACTTCTGACAACCATCAGACATGTCCCTGCTAAAGCTACAGCCTTCCCTTCTCTGGCCCCTGCCCCTTGAACCCAAACAGATATGCAGCAACCTTGCGCATCTGAATCTCTTCAGCCCCCTCGGTGATGCGATATCGTCGAAAATGCCGATAGATGTGCTCGAACGGATAATGGCGCGAGTATCCATCACCACCATGGATCTACACTGTTAGTAGCCATTCCTGGTGAATGAGTCGGTCTTACCTGAATAGCTCGGTCAGCCGCCTGACAACACAACCGATTCGCCCAAAAGTTGCACATGGCGACCTTGTCACTCAGCTTCCTTTCAATCTCGACCCACGGCGGCACTCCATCTCCCGCCGTCCTCGAAGCCGCGACAATCCGGTCCATGTCCCAGCTAGTCTTCAGAATCAGCAGCCGCAACATCTCCACCTGCGTCATGAGCTCGACAACAGGGAACTGAATGGCCTGGTTATCCGCGAGTGACTTGCCCTCGCCCCAGATCTTCCGGCTGCGTGCGCGCTCAATGCTCCGGTCGAGACAGTACTTGGCCGCCCCGCAGGAGCTCGCCGCCTGTCGGATGCGATTCTCATGTACAAACGTCTGCGCGATGGCCAGACCATGGTCGACGCGACCCAGCACCGCCGACGCAGGGACGACGGCTCTGTCCAGTTCCACGGTTGCATGGTCGGTGGGCATATTAAACGTCCACTCATAGCTGGAGACGCGGACACCGGGGGTATCCCGGGGGACCAAGAAGGCAGTAATGCCCTTCGCCGAGCCCGGCTTCCCCGATGTCCTAGCGAAGATGAGCAGATGCGTGCACGTGTGAGCGCCCGTCTGCCACTTCTTGCGACCCGTGATTTCGAACCCGCCGTCGTCGCCGACGGGCCTAGCGACAGTCGACAGAAACGTCGCATCGCTGCCGTGATCGGGCTCGGTGAGTCCGAAAGTGGCGCGAAACTCGCCGCGCAGACGCTGGGGGACGAGGGTGCGGCGCTGGTCGTCCGAGCCGAAATGATGGATCATGAGCACGTCGGGGAAATTGCCCATGACGCTGTGTTCGTTTTGCAGGTCGTTGGCGAGACCTAGGCCGCCTCCGAAGACGGGGTGCGAGGCCAGATGGAAGCGGATGGCTGACATCCAGAGGTTGGTGTCGGGGTGTTCCTGGCCTCCGTAGAGCTGGGGGAGGGCGAATCGGTAGAATCCGGCCTTGTCGGCCAGGATTCGAGCTTTGTCTAGCAATTGCAATTAGTTTCGCCCTTGTCTATGCATGGATGACATACCGAGTAAGTCCTCCCATTCCTTCAGCGGCAGTCCGCCCCTGGCCCAGTCGGTGCGGGCGTACTCCCGGCGGTGGTCGAAGAAGCGGTTGTTGTCATTTGTATGCTGGAGGGGGAGGATGGTTGATTCAATAAAGGAGTCGAGGTTGTTTAGATAAGAGACGAGGACTGAAGGAAGATCAAAGTTCATATTCACTTTGTTATAGTTATCACATACTGCTACCACTACACTACCACTCCTGTCATATCGTAGACTAAATATGCCGGGTGTTGATCACCTCCCAGTTCAACCCCGCACAGCCTCGGTCCGATCAGCTCGGTTCATTATTTGCTTCAACATGCATTGAGATCATAATGTATCATTGCTTGAGTGAGATTGTACAACCGCTATCTGATCAGTTCCTATACGTCCGCATAGGCGACATGCCTAGTTGAAAATAAACCCAACCCCCTTGGACAGGTACTTCCTGACCCCCATCTTCTCAGCCTTAGCCTCCTCATCACGGTGATCAACATAGAACCGGCGGAATTGATCCAGATCAATAGTTCTCGCATCATTCAGCAGCGGCCCCTTGTAGTAGATCATGGCCCCGATGTAGATAACAATAACCGCCACCACGCTAACATAGTTGGAGAAGAAGGTTTTCGCCGACGGCGTCCCGCCCATCGGCCACACACTGAGATAGAACTCGACGATGATGAGCAGGATACACCAGAAGAGACCCCACCAGGCGCCGACGGGGTAAGTCCAGGACCTCCACGGCAGCTCCGAGGGCGCGCGGCCCTGGACTTTCCAGGCGTAGCGCATGCGCAGATGCGACGCGCAGATCATGCCCCAGCCGAAGAGAGTTAGGAGGGAGGTGAGGTTGGAGAGCCAGCCGAAGACGGTGGAACCGCTGTTGCTGACGTTCAGGTAGGCCAGGCCACCGCCGATGACCAGGGTGAGGAGTAGACCGGCCCACGGACGACCGGTTTTGTCTGCATGGCCAAAGAACTGTCACGGCAAGTCAGCTAGGTCTGTGGATACGAAACCAGGTGCAATAGACAGATGGTAGATGCATACCTTTGGTGCCATTTTCAGATGCGCAAGACCCATCAGCGTACGAGAGCCCCCATACACCTGGATACTGCCCGTCGAGAGGACGGAAATGAAGACGACCGCGTTCATAATGTGCGCCAGCGGTGCGAGGCCCGCGTTACGGAAGGCAATGACAAAGGGAGAGGCGTTTGTGCCGGATTGTCCGAACAGGTTTGGGTCGCTAGGACTGACGGTGATGGTGACCATCAACGAACCCAGGATGTAGAAGAGCGAGAGACGCAGCCAGATGGACCCGACGGCGCGCGGCACCGACTTGCGGGGGTTGTTGGTCTCGGCGGCCACCAGCGCAGTGTACTCGGATCCCGACATGGCGAAGATGCAGGTCGGCATGACGGAAAGGAAGCCTTTGAAGCCGTGAGTGAACGGTGTGGCGTTCCAGTAGCGGAAGCCAATGGGCTCGTGATTGGGGGCGCCTCCAGCAGAGACAACTATTTGGATTAGATGATATTCGAGATAGAGACTAAAGCCATACCGATCAGAGAGATGATGACGACGAAGATCCAGGAGAACTTGATTGTCGAGGCGACGACCTCGACTTCTCCGAAGAGCTTGACGGCCCAGATGTTGACCAACGTTATGACTACCCAGAAGATAGTGATCCACGCAGCTGTCGGCACTTTGTCCGTCCAGAAGCCGAGCACAGTAACCACACCCTATGAGTCAGGTTTAGCATGTTTAGATTTAACAAAGACGGAGAAGACAACCTGCAGTTCATTGGCCAAGGTGATCCAGTACCCAAACCAATAGGCCCAACCGAGGGTGAACCCAGCCGGCTCACTGATAAAGATGGATGACCACTGCACAAAGGCCGAGGGAAGCGGATACATAACCGCCATCTCACCGATGGAATGCGACACCGCCCAGATCATTGTCCCGCTGAGGATGTATCCGATGAACATGGCGGCAGGACCGCCGCTGGCCAGCGAGGTACCACTTCCCAGCCATAGTCCCATACCAATCGACGAGCCCAGCGCAATCATGGTGAGATGGCGGGTGCTCAGGGAGCGGTGGAGCTCGGTATCGGCGCCATGGTCGTGGCCGACATCTATAGTCTGGATGTCTCCTTCCTTTTCATTGAGGCCTTTGGGGCTACTAGAAGACTCATACATGGGAGGCTCCATGGTGATGTCGGAAAGGTAAGAGACACACAAAGCGATGAAACCAAGAAATCCGCAGTGACAACAGGAGGACAACTGGGGGACAGGGGTATATAAAGGCAGCATACAGGCTACAGGCCAGAGCCTACAGACTTTCTAGCACAACACCACCACAATCTAAATCCGAGTCTTGTCGCCAATAAAATGGCTTGAAGGCTTAGCTTGAGATAAGCCCTTTGGTCTGACGGTCTTAGCGTGCTGTTAGAGATAACTCTGTGAAGTCTGCCACTCAGGATGCGTGCCATCAAGCGGGGGACACGGGAGCCCGTCGTATCGCTTATCAAGTTCTTGATCAGACGCTCCTTCACGGGGAACCGTTCTAGAATAGGGTTCTGTGGCTGCTGGAATGTAACGCTGGCTGATCCTCCAGCTGGTCTGACCAAAGGATACATGCGACGAAATACGAAGAGCAGTCGTTCTGGTGTCGTGCGCTTGGTCAATATCACGATTCTGACTGTTCATGCATCCTGGCCAAGAGGCCCAACACGAGACTCGAGTTTTAAAATAGAACAGGCAAGGAGGGACAAACAGATGTCATTCCTCCGATTTGACGACAGGAACATGCAAGGTGTGTTCCTTTCATGCAGGGGGCATCCTCGAGTACTATTTCTATCTACGGAGGATGAACTGCTCCGACCTACGATACAGGTCTGGACGTCCAATTTCAAATGTGGATCACCCTGAGGGTAGAACAATCATAGCGGAGAGAGAATTTCTGGAGATATAGGGACCAAATGAGCAGACTGAACGCAATATCGACAACTCCGCTCCGCTCTACTCCGTAGGAAATCCGGATTGATTCTTTGGGACAGCGTCACAGGAGAGGCAAGAACGGGACGGATGGGGAAGTAAAAGGAATGGAATCCACGTGTGCTGGGGCCGCACTGGAAGTCTGATTGACAATCTCTCGTATCCATTGGTCCTTTTCTGCAATTCTCAGGGAGTACCTCTCTTAAGGTTGAGTCTAAAGTCGGGCCCCTGGAATGCGGAGGCTTATTACTGCTAAGAAACCTTGGTCGACTGGTCAGGCGTCTAGTGACTGATTCCTTATCGTTCAGTCTCCCTGCTTCTGCGGTTAGACACGGAGTGATAGTCGATAGATAATGGCGATATGATCGATAGATATCACTGATAAATACTGGCATAGTATTATGGAGTGCACAGTCAGCAAGTGGACACTCTGATGGAGTATCAATGCTTATTCTATTTAACCTTGTCGTTAGGCCATGGGCCTCGTGTCGATACTATTCATAGCATTTCTCGTATGTAAAGCCTTGGACTAGCAAAGAACACGTCAGCAATACGGGCCGACAGCATGCACATGAACCTGGCTTATTCAGACTCGTCTTATGCGAAGTTTATGCAGGGTTGCTTGAGCTGATTGCTATGAATAGAAGTCATCGAAATGGTCATTCTTATGGCTTCAGCCCAGAGACTCGGGATAAGTGCATCCTCTTTGGCGAACACGCTCTCAAATACCCCGAAGCGAGTCCCTTGGATTTCTTTAATGAACGATGCCTCGCCTCAAGCCAGGGAATAAGACTAAGATGCCAATTCCGGGAAATGGAGGAATAATTCCACCATTCGCAGAGAGGTACATTCAGGCTATTCAGCATGTCTCCGCATTTCGTGGTAATCTTCCCCCGAGATCACCTTGGCAACTTCAAAACATGGGGAAAATATCTGGGGTACAGATAGGTACAAATACTGTTAGCCTGATGCTCTCAACGACAGGATCAGAATCATCCTGCATCTGCGGAGGAATTGATCACGATGCGATTCTCATCCCTTGCGAGTTTGGCATTGGCGGTCGGCGCGCACGCCAAAGGGCCCTTTCTGCAAAAGGTCGATGATTCCACGCATATCATCGGAAACGATCTGTGGAATGTCACCATTGGGCAGCAGTACGGGGTGAAGCTCTACTACAAAGGCAAGGATTTGGTAGGGAATGCCGTGGGCCACTATGTCAGCTACAGTGAGTACGTTCTGCCACTTCATGGACCTCACCAACATAACGATGGCAGACGGCGCGCAATCCGACCTGAACTGGACCTCGGCGGACATCTATCGCGAGGGAAAAACGAAGGGACAAGACTTCCTCGATATCAAATTCACCGCCAAGGAGGGCGACTTCCACTGGGTGATCTTCGAAGACCTGGTCGGCGCGTACCAGTACTTTGTCAACCATGCCCTACCCACGCTGGGTGAGTTCCGGACGCTGTGGCGGTTGGACAACACGACCTTCCCCAACGGACGGACCAACATCAAGGACGGCGCCCTTCCCACGCTGGCGGAGATCGCCAGCGGCACCAAGGTCCAGGACGAGACGTGGCAGCTGGCTGATGGGTCCTACATTACCAAGTACGACTGGACCGCGTGGATTCGCGACCAGGACTTTTACGGGGTGTATGGCGATGAGTTTGGCTCGTGGTACATCAATCCCGGCAAGGACTACTACAACGGGAACTATCTCAAGCAGGAACTCATGGTGCATCGCGAGAGCTCGACCGGCGATGCGGTGCAGCTGAACATGATCCACGGCACACACTTTATGGTCTCTTCCAACGATGTCTTTCCCGACGGCAAGGTCTGGGGGCCGTGGCTGTGGTACTTGGTATGTCTCTCATCAGTGTAGTAGATGATGCGCTGACATGCGAACAGAACGATGGATCTAAAACCGACGCCGCCGCCCGCGCAGCTGACGAGTTCAAAGCATGGCCCTACAAATGGTTCGAGAATGAAGCCTACCAGTCCCGGGGCTCCGTTTCCGGACGCCTGGTTCTCTCCGATGGCCGCCCAGCCGCAGACGCATCGATCTTCCTGGGCGACAATCACCCGAACAAGACGGCGCTGGACATGGGCAGTACCTACTACTACACGGGCCAGACGGACGACAAGGGCCGGTTCACCTTTGAGAACGTGCGCAGTGGTGACTACGGGCTGCAAGCATGGTCCAACGGCGGCCATCTCGCCGACGTGGCCACCTCCTTCCTGCAGAACGACGTGACGGTGCGAGAGTCGCGCACGGCCAAGCTGGGCACGCTCAAATGGGACGTCCCTTCGCGCACGCGGATCTTCCAGGTCGGCGACTTTGACCGCAAGTCGCTGGGTTTCCAGTACGGCGGCGCTCCGTACCAGCACGCGCTGGTCGCCAACTGCCCCGCGAACCTGACCTACACCGTTGGCCAGAGCCAGACCGCAGACTGGTGCTTCGGACAGGCCGCGTTGGGAACATGGTCGATCCGGTTCGAGGCAACGAAGAGCTCGGCGGCGCTCCTGACTGTCTCTCTGGCGGGGTACTCGTCGGGAACGACGTCGACGATTCTCCTGAATGGCGATGCGACCAGTCCGATCGGCAACCTGACCACTCTCCCGAACGATCCCTGTCTGTATCGATCGGCCACGACCGCTGGCGAGTGGCGGTTATTCCAGTTCCAGATCCCCGAAGGGAGACTGCAGCCCGGCTGGAACTCCATTGACTTTGCCGTGGGCAAGGCCAGCAGGTGGCATGGCTTCATGTGGGATAGCATTATCCTGGAGTATTTGTAAATTCAGTCATAGATTGCACCTTGCGAATTCTATACTTATTCCCCCATTCTTTCGCGTTATGTAGATTTGGCTGCATCTTGGCGTCAACTACCCAAGACAAACCGCAAAGAGCATCCGAGGCGTGGCATGTGCACAGGGCCATGATTCACGGAACAAACAGGAACTGTGCGGCTCAATAAAGGGGCAATAGGCGAGAACAGTGGCATATCCACAGACTAGGGAAAACAGAGTGCTCTGTATGGAAAACAGATCAGATTAGACCCACTGGACCCTGAAAGTTGGCCTTTTAGTGACTCGTAGTTTAATGAGAGCCTCTTGGCAAGTCATCCAAGCTCATGCATCAGTAATAATTTCAATTGATCTGCTGTTGATCTTATGCTGTAGACTTCGGCTGTTTGAGATACTGAGATGTAGAAAGTGAGAGTTAACTGCTATTGCTGGTGAATTCTATATCAATTTATATTCTGTATGAATGCAATACCTCTCTAAGATGACTGGATATGGCCCATGGAATGTTTTCAGTCGCTCATCGCTAAAAAAGCCACAGTTCATGCCCAGCCAGCGGACCCTGATCTAGTTCAATCGCTTGCACGAGTCCTCAACAAGTCTTTTTGACAGAATGCAACCTGAACTGGTCATAAAGTACGAGAATGCCCCTGGCTGTTGACCACCAACTCGCACCATCATGTACAGACCAGGTTGATGTAGTCACTGTCCTTCAGTTCAACCAAGTCACTCTTTACAGTTAACCTGTCGTTGAGGCTCAACTGATCATACCTTGAAATGTATTCAATGTATCCTCTACTTCCACTCCTTTTGACGATCGTCCCCGTCAGGAGTTTCAGCCTGAATACCCCCACCAAGCACTGGAACTACACCACTGCCAGCCTGGTCAGCAGCACGTCACAAGAATGCAAGGACGCCTACAGCGCGGATATCGCCTGCGACGACTTTCTGCTCGCACTGGCCGTGTCCAAGGAGGACCGGTGGTGGCTTCCGCCCGACTTCGACTCGGCCAGTTTCGACCGCACCTGCACGGCAACCTGCCAGTCGTCTCTGGCAGAGTATGTCGCGCACGTCGAGAAGAGGTGCAACAAGGCCAGCGACGCAGCATTAAAAACCAAACCTGGCGACAACTGGTCGGATCTCGGGGTCCAGGTGTATGTGCCGGTGGTGACGCTGGGCCATATCCTGCAATATACGCTGATGAGATCCTGTACCAAGGATGAGTACGTGCTATCGCTCAATGTGAAGGACGGACACTGACATTTTTGTTGCATTAGTGACGGATCATACTGCTATGTCGGCCAAAGCATGGGTTACTATATCGACTGCGACTGCGACTACACCTGCGCGCTGGCCTATTTCTGGGTCGCACACGAATATCCGTATGACGACTACAGTTTTGGTCTTCATATGGCTAGCACGGACAACGCGGGTAATCGCATCGAGTTGATTTCCAGCAGTGTGCTCTTTGACGATATGCAAGATTGGTCGGATGGTTGGAAGACGGTTGAAAAGTGCGGATGGACCAAGAACGATACTCTTCCATTGTTCAGTATGGGGATGTCGAAGAAAGCAGTTGAGCAGTCGACCAACTCCACTGCGACGGCTGCGACCGCTGCTGGTTCAAGTATGGTGAAGAGTACTGGAGTCAGCGCTGTGACTAGTGCTTCCGCTCAAACGGGCGCAGGAGAGAGTATCCGGATGCATGTCGAGAAGTGGATGACACTGTTGATTCTTGCTATTGGAGTAGTTGTCCTCTGATGACAGTGATAGTCAAAGTGCATGGACTCAGTCCGAGCGGAGAAAGAGGAATTGATTCCCCTCTTAGGCTGCTCTTAAAGACTGGCTAGCCTTGGCAATTCACCTGATTGATCAGTCTCTCAAGCCTTCCCAGCCGAGGCTATCTACACTTTTTCGTGATTGATTGTTGGGCACAAGTCTGTTCCAGTTGCTGCGCTCTGATTGGCTCGATAGAATCGGAAATCAGCAGAGTTTTCCACGGGCAGTCTGCGACGTCACCATCCAGGACTTTGTCCTTATTTTGCCTAGACACTGTCTACTAATAGACACTAAAGAACTTAGAAGAGTCCTAGGGTCCTAGCTATCTAGCTGTTGCTAACTGATTCCCTGATCCCTGCCTCAGCTAAAACACCGAGGCAACTCTATTCCTGAACTGGCAAAATCGTCCTGCGATTGGACCCCTATTACATGACTCAAGTCACTCAACAGACAGATAGATTGATAGATGTCTCTATTATTCCGTATGTCCGTATTCATATCTTTCCTTGAATAGGCAATCTTATCTCAGTCAAATCAATCCAAATCAAATGCAGGAATGCAAACATCGGATATCTCCAGACTTGGCAGACTGTCAGCGGTGGATCTCCAAGCCCCCTTCTGGTGGAACTCGAGCCCTGACCGCAGCAAATGGATTCAAGGCAATTAAACGAGCTGTTCCACCATCGTCATTCCTTCCGTGTTGGTCTCTGTCTGCTCCAATCATGCTCTTCTTCCTCGTGGCTGTTTGTGAGCAAGTTCTCAGCCAAACTTTGCCTGGTCGAATCATCCCATGCCCCCGCTGTATCCAGTATCCTTTGCTTAAGAGCAGGCATTCTTTTCCGTTCTGCAGTGTCTGCACCATTTCTCACGTGGCCATACTCTAAATCTTGCTGTTTTTGGCTTCTCAAATTTTTCATCCCATCCTTTAATAACTGTCAGCATCGCCCTTTGTCCATTGCAGCTCACGTTACTCAAAATACTCAGCTCAAAGCCCAACGCAGTCTGACCAGCCCGGATCGTTGTATGAGTATGCTTATCTGACGCGTACATTATTTGTTTCCATCGACCTACCTTATATCCTTCTTCCCCACGCGACAAGCCCTTTCCGGAGCCCCTCAGTCCTCCACCATAAACACCACCACCATGGAGCATGGCACCGACAAATCCTCGGCGGACGCCGTCCTAGAGCATCTGGGGTATACTCCAGAACTCTCCCGCAACCGTTCAGTCCTGCAGGTCGCTTTTATGTGCTTTATCCTCTCCTCCGTACCCTACGGTCTGGCTACCACCTTCTTCTACCCACTCGCTGCTGGAGGCCCGTCCAACATCGTCTGGGGCTGGATTATCGTTTCCGCCGTCATCCTGTGTGTAGCCATCTCGCTGGCCGAGATTACCTCCGTGTATCCCACTGCCGGTGGCGTCTACTACCAAACCTTTGCCCTATCGCCCCCCTGGTGCCGTCGCGCCGCTGCCTGGATTTGCGGATGGTCCTATGTCCTCGGTAACATCACCATTACCCTGGCTGTAAACTTCGGAACTACCCTGTTCTTCGTCGCCTGTCTCAACGTCTTCGAATCCGCGCCCGGTGTCGGGATTGTAGATGACCTGCAGACCTACCACATCTACCTCATCTTCCTCGCCATCACCCTGTTGACCCATGCGATCTCTTCCCTAGGCAACAAATGGCTTCCCATTTTGGAGGTATGTTCTGCCGCTTGATCCCAATGCGCCGTTCTCATCCTGTCCCCCATAGACTTCGGCCATCTTCTTGACCCTGATCGGCCTGATTGCCCTGATCGTCACTGTCCTCGTCGTCGCCAAACATGGCCGACACTCTGCTAAGTGGGTATTCACCGACTTTGAGTCCCAGGCCGGCTGGCCCGCCGGCTGGTCGTTTTGCATCGGTTTGTTGCAGGCTGCGTACGCCACCTCGGCAACGGGCATGATCATCTCGTGAGTTCTCTCCAGTCCACTGCGAACTCAGTCGTTAATATTCGGTAGTATGTGTGAGGAAGTCCGTGAGCCTGCTATACAGGTACCCAAAGCCATGGTGTGGACTATCCTCCTGAACTTTGTTGCCGGATTGGGCTTCTTGCTGCCCCTGACCTTTGTCCTGCCCGATATCACCATGCTGGTGAACCTGGCCTCCGGTCAGCCCACCCCCGTGATCCTGAAAGATGCCCTTGGCAGCTCGACCGGCGCCTTTCTGCTGCTCCTCCCTCTGCTCATTCTCGGCATCATCTGCGGTGTGGGATGTGTGACAGCCGCCTCCCGCTGCACCTGGGCGTTTGCGCGCGACGGCGGTATTCCCGGTTCCAAGTGGTGGAAGACCGTCAACACGAAGCTGGACATTCCCCTCAACGCGATGATGCTGGGAATGACGACGGAGATCGCGCTGGGTGCCATCTACTTTGGCTCCACTGCCGCGTTCAACGCCTTCTCCGGTGTCGGTGTCATTTTCCTGACCCTCAGCTACGCTTGCCCCATCGCGGTCTCGTTCTTCTTCCGTCGTCGCGCGGACATTGCCAATGCCAGATTCAACCTGGGTGTTATCGGCAGTATCTGCAATGTGGTTGCTCTGGGTAAGTCACTCCCTCCGGTCGCAAGCTCAAGCTCACTACTGACGGCATACAGCATGGAGTCTTCTGGCCATCCCTCTGTTCTGCATGCCCACGTACAAGGTCGTCACCCTCGAGACCATGAACTACGCTTGTGTCGTCTTCGTCGGGTTCACAGCCATTGCTGCGCTCTGGTACTTGGTCTGGGGTTACCGCAATTATGCCGGGCCCCCCAAGGAGGGTATCGATGGTGTCGACGCCGATTTCCCCAATCTGCCCTCAAAGACCGGGTAAGTTGGTAAATGTATTCTATTGTATATACTTGTTCCAGTGGTGCATAAACCCAAATTCACATCACTGCAGTTGAATTGTTCAACAGACTCTGACAGTTGTTATAGCAGCTCAGAGCCCGTCGTCAAGGACCAAGAGACCCCGAGCTTGTAGCTCTGCTGATAAAGGACATGTCATGTATGTAGTAGACAGAGTACTGTAGCTATCTACAAGCGTCATTGTATTTTCACCTTAAGGTCCACTGAATGAGGGCTACTCGCTCTTCCACATCAAACTAAACACCACATCTCCCCCCCTAGACAACGCCACCTCCACACTCCCATCCTCACTCTTCACACTCTCAGGAATAACCTCCCCCTTCCGCTCCAACACAATCCGCTCCTTCGCCTCGGGCAACTTGTAAAACCTCCGTCCATACACGCTGAGGAAATTCTCCAGCTTCTCCTGCGTGATATCCTCGTTGGCGATAACACCGCGCTCGACGCCCTCCTCCAGCGCCAGAAGCACATACTGCACGACACAGGGTTGCGTGAAAACGCCAGCGGGCGGTTTGGCTGTTCCCTGCTCGCCGCCTTGCTTCGCGAGACGCGGGTGGGGCGCGCTGTCGCTTCCACTGGTGATGGGTACATCAGTAATGCATCTCAATCTAGGGAGGGGGGCTTACAAGAAGAACTTGGGGTCACCGCTGCAGACCGCGCGGAGAAGCGTATCGCGGTCCTTGGAGGTCTTGGGGAGGGGCTTGCAGAAGGCGAGCGGGTTCTCGCAGCTGTGGTGGGTGAGGTAGAGGTGGTGGGCGGTGATAGTCGCTGCGTGCGTCAGTCCACACCTACAAAGCCGATCCACAGGCAAGGCACATACCCGCAACAGAGTCCGAGCAGTCGCGGACAGCCTGCAGGGCGGCCTCGGTACTGCAGTGCTCGAGGATGATGCGCAGGCTGGGGAACTTCTCATTAAGCATCTTAAGCGTGGGCAGGAACTTCTCCTCGGCGTTCATGTCATTGATATCCGAGCCGGGGGAGGAGGGGACCTCGCCGTGTAGGTTGAGGACCATATCGTGTTTTTCCATCTCCGCGAAGACAGGGAAGAATTCGTCGTAGTCGCGCACGCCGGCTGCGGAGTTGGTTGTGACGCCTGCAATTATCTTTATCAACAAGACAGCACAGCGGAAAGAGGGGGGTGCACCTATACTCACCCTGGGGATACACCTTGACGCCGGTGATACCGGCCGCGGCTGCTTCTCGGATGGTCTCGGGAGTAACAGATTGGTAAGGACCAGTCAGCAAAAGCTACCCCGTAGGAAGAGAGAGAGACGTATATTCAAATACAGCGACATGAGATAATTCACATTCGGCTCAATAGCCTGCAACTGGGCCTTGTACTCCAGCGCCTGGGCGACGCTGGTGACGGGGGGGACCAGATTGGGCTATTCACAGTCAACCCCAATAGCTATAACCTACAGAAAGGTGCAAACTGACCATAACGAAAACAGTATCAACGCCTCCTTTGCGGATCTGCGGCACAACCAATTCCATCATCTTGCCTTGCCGAAGGTGGACGTGCATGTCGGCCGCCGCCGGCAGCTCTAGCCGGGTCGTCTCTTTAAGGATCATTCTGCGGGAGTCGATGCACTTCTTTTGCAGATTCGATGAGAATGATCCTCTTGTGGCAGGGAATGCTCGGCGGAAAACCTGCACGATACCAAACACATTCGTCTTGCAGATCTCCAAATCTCCAATAAGCGAGGGTCCCGCACATTGCGTCACGTGACTGCTACCCCTCGATGGGTCCTCCGCATTTGGATTCTGACGATTATACGGATTCTGGGGGATTAAAAGGACTCTACAGCTTGCATCTAGGACAAGTTCTTCTAGGTTATTTTCCACTGGACATGACGGATTAGCTGCTGCGCACGCCGGACCCAATTGAGAAAACTTGGAGAAAATGTGTCACATGACTCACTAAACTCAAATAGTCAAATCAACAAATTGATGCCTAAGGTTGCTAACATGGATTCCTTGGATCCTCAGCTTTGACTCTGCGAAGGCGGGACCAGGTTCTCTTGTTTCTTAGTCTTGAAGAAGTAATACTTTGGATTTGCCCTTGTTATATATTTCTTTGCTCGTACGAAATGGTTTTTCAAGTTGATTATCACCAAGAATGAGGCGACGCGACATCAGTGAGAAGATATATATTCTGCATGTTCAACCTTTCCCTCATTCAGCAAAGATTACAATATGTGGGCGAGCCTTTGGTGGAAGATGTTATGCCTCTCAAACTGTCTCCACTGTTGCTATATTTATGATTAAAGTTATTTCGTGCATCTCAGCACCTTCGCCGAGGATCCATTGGTGCGGAACCAAGGTCCGAAGAGTGTACGAGGCTTTATCAACTCTGCTCACTTCTTCGCATTGGGGAACGCTCGAAGAGCATGGGGAAGCCTCATACTTGTTGCGAGATGTTCTGTGCTGACTGCTTGCAATCGAGAGCAGTATCTGCAGCGTTCCCGATTATGCATAGTCAGGTTACAGACGGTGACCCCATGGTGATGTGAGTGCCTGACGTCAGGAATGCGATTGCTGAATCGTACCATATCATGCGTCGAGATCAATTTTGATCTCCTTCTCATGTCAACACCTGCCTTGCCGGGGTCGTCGATCCCAGTACAATAGGATCCCAACTACCCCTGCTCACACTGCATCGACCCAATGAAGATAGCAATCACTGGAGCCCGCGGAAGCGTAGGACGCAGCACCGTCAAGGTGTGCGCGGACGCAGGACACTCCACCGTCCAGGTCAACCGGACGGAGCAGCCGCCCCCAGAGGACATCCCCAACACCGAGATGCGCACGGCCGACGTGGCCATGAACTACCAGCAAACGGTTGACGCCTTCCGCGGCTGTGACGCAGTCATCCACCTGGCCGCGATCCCCAACCCGGTCGGCAAGGAGGACTACGTGGTCCACAACAACAACGTCGACTCGGCGTTCAACGGCTTCCGGGCCGCAGCGGAAGTCGGAATTAAGCGGTTCTGCTACGCCTCGTCAGTTAATGCTATTGGACTTGCCTTTTCCAACCGACCGCTACACTTCGACTACTTCCCTCTAGACGAAGCGGCCCCCCGGCATCCGACAGACTCATACGCTCTGGCAAAACGCGAAGCAGAGATCCAGGCTCAAGCCTTTGCCGAGTGGTTCCCCGGGATGAAGATCGCCTGTCTGCGGATCCACGAGGTGTCGCCGCTGGAACGGGTACAAAAGGTCCACGAGAACGACTGGGAGAATGCCGGGGTGAAGCAGCTCTGGGGGTGGGTGAATCCTGTAGCTACAGCGCGGGCGTGCTTGCTGGCCGTGGAGAAATGTGACAATTGGGAGGGGTGTGAGATTTTTAATATCGTTGCTCCCACGACTACGCAGGATATCCCGTCGGAGGAGCTGGCGCGAAAGTACTTTCCTGACACGGAGATTCGCGCTGACATGTCGGGCAATCAGGGGTTTTGGACCACTGGTAAGGCGAAGCGACTGATGGGATGGGAGCATTATGAGAAGGAATAGACGATAACCAGTGTTGCAATGTAACCACTTCCCTAGACGCAGCCATTACCGTGGATAATCTTATTCCGAGTGGTTGATGGCCTTCCTAGCGTAGGTTGAAACAGTCCAGTACTGTCTTAAGGGATCGACCCTTCCACAACCATAATACATGAGTAGAAGGCATAGAAAGTGTCGGTTATTGAAAGAACATCAGCAAATAGACATCCTTTGACAATTTGGACATTAAATTGCAAGATCTCTTTCCGGGAAAGCCAGCTGTCAAAGAGGAATTCAACCGCCAAGGATACTTCTTGTCTTGTCAAATGTCTCATATCTAGGGAGGTAGACTAACCAGGAAAGACCTCACCAAAGATGTCTTGTCTTGGCTCTAACCTTGTTCTCGGTGGCGTCTTTGGCTGGCCGTAAATCCGACCGAGTTCCAAAGATCGTCCCGATGCTGCTGCTCCCGAGAAAGTCAGGTTGATACTTCGTACTCGAGGCGAACATCAAAGGACGAAGTCTGAGTGATGAAGTAAAGTGGAAGGCATAGAGTATCCAGGACAATGGCAGGTAAGAGGCGTCTTACCCCGGATAAAACCTTTTGATACTATGATACTATGACACAGCATCTCGGTTAGTTGATGTCCTGACGAAAGGACAACTTTCCTTAAACCATTAGGTGAATAGAGTCGTAACGAAAGACAACTAGTCGGCTAAATTCTCCATCCGAGGGATAAAGAGGAAAAGCCCCGTCGAAACAACCGACTGGATATCCACAGCTACAAGACTCCACCGCTGACGACGCACTTCGGCCTCGCTATCTCCCTCTCCACAGAGCCGGATATTTGTCCTTCGGTTCTCCCCGAATCTCCAGGTCCTGTCCCCGGACTCCCATTCCCGGATTTCCCACCCATTGGCCGATCATTACTGCTTGTGCGGTGTTTTGTTCCGGCTGTGCTGCGATTCTCGCACCATCCCCGGACTCGGGTGGAACCCGGCATGGAGATGCCGTCGACAAGGACTGACGACTTGTATATAATCTGCCAAGTGCACTCGGATCCGATGGCACTTCCAGGCTTACCTGGTCCGTTGCACCTACCTCTGCGATGTATCGGATTTCCAACATATACGGTACGCCCGTTGACTCGTCAATCACGCTCAACCACTAACTGGATATAGTCCTGGCCGCCTTTGGCACCATCGGTGGTGCTCTATTCGGGTTCGATGTCAGGTAGGTCTCAGCATGTGCTGTTCTGTAATCGCGTATGACATATCTGATTTCAATAGCTCCATGAGCGCGTGGATAGGCACAACCCAGTACCTCGACTACTTTAACTCTCCCGACTCGAACTTGCAAGGAGGCGTATGTCAAGCCCGTCCGCTTTTCGGCCGAAACTGACATCTCGCGGATAGATCACTGCCTCCATGTCTGCTGGATCCTTCGTCGGTGCCATTGCTGCTGGTTTCATCTCTGACCGCATTGGACGTCGCCTATCCCTCCTCGTAGCCTCAATCATCTGGATCATCGGAGCCGCCGTCCAATGCAGCGCACAGAACGTCGTACACCTAGTCGCCGGTCGTGTCGTCAGTGGACTGTCAGGTATTCTCCCCGATCATCGAATATAACCGCCAGACACTCACAGGACCCATAGTGGGCATCACCTCGTCTCAGGTTTGCGTCTACCTTGCTGAACTGGCTCCCGCCCGTATCCGTGGCCGAATCGTCGGCATCCAGCAGTGGGCCATCGAATGGGGCATTCTCATTATGTACCTGATCTCCTACGGTTGCTCGCAGGGCGTGCACACCACTGCTGCTTTCCGCATCGCCTGGGGTGTCCAAGCCGTTCCCGGTCTCGTCCTGGCGGTTGCCCTGCTCTTCTTCCCCGAATCACCCCGTTGGCTGGCCAGCAAGGAGCGCTGGGAGGAAAGTCTCGACACGCTGGCCCTGCTACATGGGAAGGGCGACCGCAACCATCCCGAGGTGCAGGCCGAATGGGAGGAAGTCCAGGAAGCCGTGCGGATCGCACAGCAGGCGAAAGACGTTTCCTTCTTCGCGCTGTTTGGTCCGCGCGTTTGGAAGCGGACGATGTGCGGTGTCAGCGTCCAGGTGTGGCAGCAACTTCTTGGGGGAAACGTGGCCATGTACTATGTGGTTTATATCTTCCAGATGGCCAATATGGTAATTTCGTCTTGCTCGCAGAGGTCAACATGGCTGACATGACTAGCCCGGTAACACCGTCCTCTACTCGTCGGCCATTCAGTATGTCATCTTCGTCGTCACCACTGGCGTCATTCTGCCATACATTGACCGTATCGGTCGTCGAAAGCTGCTCCTGTCCGGATCTGTCATCTGCATGGCACTGCACTTTACCATTGCCGGTATCATGGCAAGTTACGGCAACCCGGTCGACGAGATCGACGGCAACAAGAACCTACGCTGGGAGATCAAGGGTGCAGCCGGGAAGGGCGTCATTGCCTGTTCTTATATCTTTACTGGCATATATGGTCTGACCTGGGTGAGTCTTCTCCCTCATTGAGACTGAAATACAACTAACGAAGCAGGCCCCTGCCGCCTGGATCTACGCCTCCGAAGTCTTCCCTCTCAAATACCGCGCCAAGGGTGTCGGTCTCGCCGCGGCCGGCAACTGGATCTTCAACTTTGCGCTCGCCTATTTCGTTGCGCCCGCCTTCACCAACATCACGTGGAGGACCTACATCCTCTTCGGCGTTTTCTGCACCGCCCTGACCTTCCATGTGTTCTTCACGTACCCCGAGACAGCGCGGCGATCCCTGGAAGAGATTGATCTGATGTTTGATGAAAATCTCAAGCCGTGGCAGTCGCACAAGGTTGAGGATAAGTTTACCGAGCAGATTGAGAAGCATCGCCAGCAGAGTGTGGCCGAGGCAGAGAAGGTTGTAGATACGCCTGCGCTGGTGCATGCTGAGGTGGTTTAACCCGCTATTCCGGGATTGCATTGATCAGCATAGCCTCTGGGAGAGAAGTAGTGGGATAGGCGGGCCTGATCCTTGAATAATGTTAGGCTCACCTCTCCTCATTTAGAGAGGTGATATAGAATATTATACCATACCACTTTCACCTTCACATTAATCCCACTTCACAAATATTTGCTCCAACAGCTAGCAACATCACAAGAGACCATCCTCGTTGATGCCATCATCTGCGAGACAGATCACAGGTCCTTCTGCTCGATATCAAACTCAGCAATACGCCCAGACTAGAGCATCATACTGATGCAAGTGTCTAATGGTAATGGCCAAATCATGCCGCATATGTTTGCTTACTGTTCCATAGACAGCACCCCCGTTAACGCTGCTTCAGGACAGAAATACAGCTTTGTTGTCATGGCTTAGAATATCTACCAGGTTCAGGCAACCAGGCTTCTGAATGTGAAGAGGGATGCATCATGCAGCCTTTCATGCAGAGCGCATGGATCCTCTGGCCACAGACTGACAATAATAAGATTAAGGAGGTCAGACACAATGACTGACAGGTGTCCTGCAGGAAGTGTCTGGAGCTATACTCGTATGATGCATCCACTGAATGCAGAGGAGTACAAAGATGACGAGTCACAAAGACAAAGCGCACCGGATGGGACGGATGCAGTCATGCTTTCTTAGTAGGAACTCAGACTACGATGTTGGTACTTCAATTTCTTTGTCCAGTCCATATGTCAAAGAGTAGATAAGCGAGTACATTAGTTATAGAGTGCAAATGAAAGGACACGAAAAGCGCCGTGGCGGAGAATTTGTTTCAGCCCCAGAAATTGCCCGATGTTAGCGCCTATGGCAATGGCAGCCGATGAGGGTCCACTGCGCCTTTGATCTAGAATTGAATTTCGTATCAGAACTCAAAGGCCTCGATTCCATGGATCAAAAGTATATATGGAGGGCTACCGTCCTGGTGAATGGTGAAGGCTTCAACCCACCGGCTTCTGGCAAGCGTCCTTCCATTTTTCAATTCTCAGTCATTCCTTTGTACTAGCTTCAGTCATTCCTTTATTTATCTTTAAACGTCATGTTCCAGGAGAACTATTCTCGTGCTCTGGTGGGGTTGGTGGGATGCATGGCCCTCGTCCAGCAAGGATACAGCGCATGTATCCCTTCCTATCGTCCCCATCACTCAGGTCATAGAGGCGGGCGGCATTCTCACACTTCTGTGAGCAAAGCCGCAGAAAGCACCTACAGCGCTGGGGTGGCCTACACCAGCAGCATTTCCATCAGCCTCGCCGAGGGTGTGTCTGGTGCGGCAGCCACGATTGATGCCAGTGATTCCGCTCCAGCAGCTATTGAGACGGCCTCGATTGTCGTTCCTCCTGCATCTGTCAGTGTCCCGACTACAACACCTGCTCCTTCTGCCACGGCCGCCTCTGGAAGCAGCGCGTCGAAAGGAAATATCATGATCCCCTGGTACTTGTACCCAGCTGAGGGAGCCTGGACACCCATGGAAGAATTGTACGTAGTCTTTCATTCTTTGCGTCAGAGCCAAACTAACCTGTCTGTTCAATAGGATCAGCTCTAATCCCGACGTCCAGTTCGCCATCATCATCAACCCTGACAACGGGTCCGGCTCTACCACTCTGCCGGACAAGAACTTCCTGGCCGCAGTCCCCAGACTCACAGCCTACAGCAACGCGTTGGTGATTGGGTATGTTCGTACTGCCAAGGGAACCCGCGATATCTCAGAGGTGGAAAAAGAAATCAACACCTATGCCGGATGGCCGTCTGCCAGCGGAAACCCCTCCTTCGCAGTGCACGGCATCTTCCTGGACGAGGCACCTTCGGAGTATGATGCGGCCGCAGTCACCTATTTTCAGCAACTTGCCTCGCTCATCCGAGGAAGCAAGGGACTTGGTCCAAACAACCATGTAAGAAGCTACCAAAACAGCCATGACTCGTGCTAACCATTATATAGGTCGTCACGAATCCCGGAACTGTCCCTGATGCGGCCTACCTCAGCATTCCCGATACTACCGTCATCTTCGAGTCGCCGTACAGCACGTTTGTGCAAGCCCTTTCATCCGATCTGTTCCAGAGCATCAAGGGCCAGGACCTCAGTCGCTTTGCGTCCATGGTGTACGATGTTCCCGCCAACGTGGATCTCTCGACCTTGCTGTCTCAGCTGCGTGCCATCTCCAGCCAGACCTACCTCAGCAACCTGAACACCTACCAGGCTTTCGATTCGAACTGGACGAAGGTGGTCTCCCTGCTGTCTGCCTAGACTTTGTTCACTTCACCGACATGCCCTGGCGGCTGTCATCGACCCTTCCGGCTGTCTGATTGTCCCCGCTTCTGCTTTGAGACTTCACTGGAATGCTCCGTACGATGTATGAATGAAAGACTTTTACCCTATGCCCCTCGACATGAAATGAAACGATGATGATGTACTAGCTTTTGTTGTCACACAGATCAGGCGTTCAATAGAATATGATTCAAAAGCACTACTGCCAATAGTCTCATTGGGTGTAGTGCTCAAGACAGGACAAGACCTAGACACAGATTTAGAGACAATCTATCAATTCGTTGGATTAATGCATTCCTCTTCCCGTGACCGTCGAATGCACCGTGGCGCCGTCAATTCATCGCTTCGCAGTATTCTTGTAGAGTGTTCGAATGTGATCAGCCAACTGCTTGGCTTCGTGTCTCACCCATGGCATGGCATGATGATAATCCACCTCGTACAGCGTCGCCGTTTTCGGATCATAATAGTTCTCCAACTGCTGCCTCCCCAGCATCAAGAACGGATCCTTGAGTCCATGGACATGCAATGTCGGCAGACTAACCCGGTTAAGAGATTCATCCGGCGTCGCATTCACATCTAAACGCAGTGAGCACTGAACACCAAATATCAAGGAACCATACCCTCAGCCGCATCGGACTCCATCGGTGCTCCCGCTCCCATACAAAGCACCCCGAAACGCAACTCAATATGCGTCTTCTTCGGTATCCCCAACGCAGCCCGCCGCTGCTGATCCAGCAATAACCCCCCCGCCACACGCGATCCCTGACTGAATCCCATCGCACCCACCCACTC